>VKOC01020023.1:0-34992 GCA_009364415.1 Spea multiplicata | reverse complement strand
GTTTCTAGTTACGCCCCTGTTCTCCAAGATTTTGTTTAAACCTTGTTGAATATGTGTTTCTTTACTTCCTATTAACCCTGCAGTTTCCAAATCAGACTTTAGTGTCTTAATATCCATAGTATTAAGTATACTTTCTACTGTATTTACACCTGTTAAAATTCCTTGTATTACATCTCTCTTTTTCCTATTCAAATTTGTATTATTTCTACCAAACCAATCATCAACACCTCTTTCCATATTTAATAAATATTTTTTGCATTGTGGAAATCTAGATGAAATTTTCCACTCTGATATATTAAAATTCCAAATTATTGTGATAAATTTACCATCTAAAAGGAGAGGTTTGGAATGGAGATAGTTTACCTGAAATGGACTTGATTCTTTAAAGATTTTGTTTTCACACACAGATATTGTTGGTGAGATGACAGTAACATTTACACCTACACATTTCCTTTCAGAATTTTTCAATCTTAAACAACACTGATAATTCCCATTCTCATTGAGAGTAGGCTGGTCTTGATGATATGTAAATCTCTTCTCAGACCATTCTACTCTACCTACTAGACCTCTATGTATCATACTCGGATTTGCATTAGAAAAACTTCCCAGGAACTCATCACCCTTAGTCCATGTCATTAAAGACTCAGGAGGTAACACTGACTCAATACTACATATCAACACTAATTGTTCCCTTCCTTCTAGGATCTCTATAGAATTAGGAAATACTTCTATATTAGGAATAATCAAATCTGTTACAGTAATTGACATTTCCACATTTACAAACTTTGAATCCCTAAATGCTTGTATTTTCCATACTATAGGTGTATTTGATATGTTATTTTGTAGTATTGTTCCTGGTTGCAGAAATTTATACCATACTTGTTCCGTGTATAATACCTTTGTTCTAGTTTCTCTATCTTTCGTTACTGTCAAACCTGGAGTATTTGGTGCTAGATCTCCAGACCAATCTACTATCACATCACAATGTATAACTACACTCATATACGCTACTTCATTTATAATATGATCCCAAGACCCAAATTTATCATCATCTTGTGTGTAGGTCCCTTTAGTCCAACTAAATAAATGTTTAGGCCCTATCGTAACATTAAACCTTACATTACTTTGTCTAGTAAAGTTAATTCTAATGTTACATACTGATAAGTACCCTTTCATTACACCAAAACACACATGACCATTGAAATCATCAATTTCTCTTTTCTTAATTATGTCTGGGAACCCTTGAATATTGTTAAGTTGGCTATACATTGGTTGTCAAATCTGTAGATCTTCTTGACTCTGTAGATCTTCCTTAGAACAGTCAGTCATCAGTATTGTCACCGAAACAAAAAGGATTGTCTCTTCTTGAATGTCAGATGTCTTTGCCATGATGGAATTTTTAATAATTTGCATTGTCCATTCGACTCTTACATACAACCTAAAAAACACAACAGATATGCAGCATCAAAATCTTAGCTGATACAACACCTTTATTATTATAGCACCTCACTATAAAACATGATGTAATGTTCTAATATGATTCTTAAGAACTTGTTTAAAATGATTAACATTAAAGACTGCATCATTTTATAAAATAACCAAAAAGCAAATTATAACACATGAATTTGGACCATGAGATGAATTTTAAAAATATGGACAATAGTAAATAATTAATACTTCAATTGATTACGGAAAAACATATTTGATCAATACAATACATAGTAATCCTTTTTAGTCATGACGCAAAACCCTGTTCTCATGAACTAAATTAAGGTTTTGAATCAACCTGAGAAGCAAGAAAGGAAATATCCCTAACTTGTACTTCTGCAAATGATGGACACTATGTAGTTGCAGTTTAACATATACAACATATAACATTACAGGATCTTAACTTAACAGAATAAAACAAAACAACACAAAACTAACATATAACACATCTGATGTTGTTCATATATTTTTTCTTATAAATAAATTAACTTATTCAAAACATCTTCATAGAAGATGCACACATTGTGCATCTCATTTTTAACCATGTCACTACTCTGTGAATTTTAAGACAAGACAGGAGGCTTCGTATTTTGCATATCTTCCTTTACTCTCACCAACAGCAGCAAAGAAAGAGTTAATAACACAAGTGAAAACAACCAATAGAAACAGTACATAGGTGGTATATAAACCCCTTAACTATCTTCCTCTTCCTCTTTCTTTGCTGCTCACCAAAGCTGCAGGTCAGTCCTCTTCCTACCTACATTTATTGCTGATTTATTGAATATTATCCGTTTATTATTCATTACATATTGCTTTTTTCACCTAATTCTAGATAATTAGGTGGGTATGCACATTTATATACAGTATAGGTTTCTGATATATATATATATGTGTATGTATGTATATTTTTTACTTGTCTTCATTATTTATATTCATTGTTTCTTTGCATCTGTGCATTTTGGGAGGGATTTTTCCCTTCTCTTTTCCCTATCTGTGAGTTCTGGTCGCTAGTTTCTTCAGTTATTTTCTGGATCATGAAGCTGTAGGGGACATGATACCATAACCGATACAAAAAGAATTTGTAACCTTTAACCATAAATAAAAACGCAACAAGTAAATTGGATGAATCAGGCCGTGGTCTTTTATTTAGTTTTACCAAACATACAAATACTTCAATCATAACTTAAACTTATAAACTGATACAATACTTTAACCAAAAAACTTAACTCTTGGCACAAGCCCCAGAGCACATCTTCATTAGCATATCACCTTACCAACCGCCCTATAAGCCAGCTGGCATAACTCAAACCATCAGTTCACCCCATAAATTATAGGGTAACCATACCCCAATAAAAGCCACGACAATATATATTAATAATTATATATATTTATTTATTTATTTTTAAATAACAATGTAAAATAATTATAAAGGAGGGTGGGCGGGCGCAACTTCATCAACTCGTCCATCTTCAGCGCACCGCTTCGCCACTGCTCACCAGTCTCAAGGACAGTGCAGTATCGGCTAGGCGGTTCACCAGGTGAGTAAACTAACACCTCAGAGGCGCTCCTTATATAGTTAATTTTCCCGCCCTTAGCGCAGCGCGAGGCAGGGCGCAGCCTATCTAAACGCAGCGCGAGACACTCTCGAGCCGGCACGCGTCACTAAAAAGGCGGCAAGGCGCTAGCGCAGGCGCAAACCCACTTTGCATTATA
Organism: Spea multiplicata; assembly: GCA_009364415.1. Lineage (NCBI taxonomy): Eukaryota > Metazoa > Chordata > Amphibia > Anura > Pelobatidae > Spea > Spea multiplicata. Next base: position 31,791 of record VKOC01020023.1, on the reverse strand, counting down.
TAACCAATTTTTTTTTTTTATATATAACGATAACCTTTAATAACCTTTCTCCTATTAAAACCAATGGCATATAACCTCCAATAGTCCCCACATCTTCATGTTACCCTGCCCTATTCGGTGCAGGCTTTATCATTACAGTAATGATGTGTGTGGAAGTGATTTTGAACCACATATAGCTGGCATTACTCTAAAGGGCTCCTTCTCATCTGTCCCTCACTGGAGTGGTTACAGGGTGAGCCCTGCATTACTTTCAATATTCGTTGGGAATTTTCTGGAATTGCATCTCCCAGTCCATGTGGTTTTGCACATTATATACAGACTGAGTCCATGTGGTTTTGCACAATATACACAGACTGAGTCCATGTGGTTTTGCACATTATATACAGCCTGAGTTCATGTGGTTTTGCACATTATATACAGGCTGAGTCCGTGTGGTTTTGCACATTTATATATAGGCTGAGTCCGTGTGGTTTTGCACATTATATACCAGGCTGAGTCCATGTGTTCTGACACATTATATACAGGCTGATGACATGCTGATTTTGCACATTATCTACTGGCTGAGTGCATGTGGTTTTGCACATTATATACAGGCTGAGTCCCTGTGGCCTTGCACATTATATACAGGCTGTGGCCTTGCACATTATATACAGCTGTGTCCCTGGGCCTTGCACATTATATACAGGCTGTGTCCCTGTGGCCTTGCACATTTATATACAGGCTGTGTCCCAGTGGCCTTGCACAATATACGGGCTGAGTCCCAGTGGCCTTGCACAATATACGGGCTGCGTCCCAGTGGCCTTGCACAATATTCGGGCTGCGTCCCTGTGGCCTTGCACAATATACAGGCTGAGCCTCTGTTCTCATCACCTACCTTATACAGACATAATGTCTCAGGATACTGTTCCATCCCAGGATGCCTTTATGGCCTGGTTAGGGGCAAAGCCTTCTAACTCAGTGGAATCCTTTTTCTCTAAAATGTCTGCCAATTTGCCCCAAGGGCAGCCTCCTGCTCCCTCCAGACCAGAGGCAATACCATCGGAGTCAGAATCCGAGAACTTTGAAGGAGAGGCGTCCGGCTCCAAACGGTCTTGGAAGTGCAGTAGTGTTTCAGTCGGGTAAGGTACCTGCCAAACGCCCAAAACCCTCTGACACTCCTTTGCATGACCCATTATCTATAGTGGACGTATGGCACGCGGATTCATCTAGTGAATCAGAGGCTTCAGCAAATCTGGTCTTGCCCAGAGATTTTGACTCACGCTTCGTCCGTGAGTATTTGGTGGATGAGCCCCACCTAGATGATCCCAGGATCCCAGGTTGGCAGAATTGGGCCCTAAAGACCTAGGTGCAGCCACTTACTGTTTGGAGACACATTTGTCAAGGAATTAAACCGCCACGTATCCTTGATGACATCATGGAATAAGGCCAAACTGTCAATGAAGGCCAGACTGACCTTCGTTTTTCTGGGAGGGCTGGTCGACCGCCGGGCCGCCAGCCGTTCATCCCAAGGCTACCGGTACTTCCCTCAGAACCAGAGGTCCTACAGGACTCCGTTCCAACAGAGGGCCTTTCAACCCACGCGGAGACGGTAGAGGTGCTTCTGGATTTCCCAGGGGACGCTCCGTTTTCGGTAAGTCCGAATGCTTCTTGTCCTTCGTTCCCTTCCTCGGGGTTGCGGGCCATATATCATCTTTTTCCACGACTGGGTGTGGATTTCGTCGGACCCTTGGATTCCCCTAAAGGTACAGGTTTTCCAGATAGTTTTTCAGCTCTTCCCCCTTTCAAGTACGCTGACAGCCCACATCTCAGAGGGCTTACCTTAATGGTAGCAGAACTCCGCACCTTACGCGACAAGGGGGCTATCCAGCGGGCAAAAGGATCAATCAGTTTCCTCAGCTCCTTTTTTCCTAGTACGCTAATGCACCGGGGACTTCCGCCCAGTGATCAATCTACGGGCTCTCAATGCTTTCGTTTATCTCCACTTCAAAATGGAAGGGATCCGTCTCTTCTGAGACCTTAGGTTGGAAGGCGATTGGTTTACATGGTTAGACCTCTCGGACGCTTTCTCTCCGTCCCTATTCACCCAGATTCCGGGCGATTTATTAAGTTTCGCTGGGGCAGGCAGGTATGGCAGTTAAAGGCCCTTCCCTTTGGCCTAAGTTCAGCCCCTTGGTGCCTTATAAAGCTCCTAAAGCCAGTCATGGCTCTCTTCAGGTCCAGGGGTATCAGGTGTATAGTCTATCTAGACGACATTCTACTCTTCTCTAGCTGCCAGGAGACCCTGCTCGCCCAGACCGATTTCGTGGTGCAGACCCTTCACCAACTCGGGTTTCTAGTCAATTCTCTCAAATCTGAACTAGTCCCAAGCCGCTTTCTCTTCTTAGGCTTCTTAGACAACTAGCGGGATGCAAGCGACTGGAGACTTCTCGGTCATGTCTTGCACCTGGACCTATTTGCATCCAGGACGAATCCCCAGACGGTCATTTTGAGGGTCCTCCATCACCTGTGTTGGGACGGGGGGCCTTTTGGTTCTGGTGACCCCCCCTCGTGGCATGCCGAGCCGTGGTTTCCAGCCCTGCTGCAGTTATCTGCCCAGGATCCTCTGGAGATCCCATCTCTGTACTATCCCCTGACGGGCCCGGAGGTCCAGGTTCATGCACTCATCCTGGAAAGACATCTCCTCCTGGTCGTATGGACGATTTCAGGGGACCCCGAATGGTCTCGGGCCTATTGGAGGCGGCTCAGTCCTTGCTCCGCAAATCTTGGGCTCCAGGTACCAGTATGTCATAACTGACGGCTTGGCGAGGCTGGGCTCCTTGGAGTTTGGGACGGCACATGGATCCCCTTGGCTCCCTTAGTCTGCCACCTTTTGCGTGGTATTCGTTTATCCCGTCCTTCGGCGCCGCGCTACGGTTCTCTGTGGGAAGTAGCTGTCGTGCTAGATTTCCTTCGGGATGGCCAGACAACGATTTGCTCTCCCTCCGACAGTTGTCGGCGAAACGTACCCTTCTGTTGTGTCTCTTATGCTTTCGTAGGGTTTCGGGTGTTAGCGCTTTGGATACTCATGCTGTCTCTATTCTCCCCTGAGTTGTTCCCGTCTGTATCCTAGCCGTTTTTTCTAGACGACCCAAAAATGTGTCGCCGGGTGTGTCAGGACTTATCTGTCACGCACGACGTCGATATGTCCGGTCTTGACATCTCAACTCCTCCTCTCCTTTGTGAAACCTTTCAAGGCTGTTTTTCTTCTCCTACAAGAGCATCGGTGCTCTTTCCGTCAGGGGGGCTGCGGCCTCCTGTGCCCTTCGGGCTGGTGGAGCTTTAGTGGCTATTCTGCGAGCGGCGGATTGGTCCCGTGCCTCCACCTTTCGGGCATGTTATTTCCGCCCGGTTTCTTCAGGGGCAATGGCGTTGGTTTCCGGCGTTAAAAATGCAAAATACGAAGCCTCCTGTCTTGCCTTAAAATTTGAAATTATTCTAGCCTTGGTGCCCGAATAATTGTAATTTTAATAAAGACAGGAGGCGAGTATTTTCCCTCCCTGCCCTCCCGATGGTTAGGTGTACACTCTGGGTAAGTAAGCCTGGTTTGAATTCGTTTTGTGTTTTCTTGGGGTTTTGTCTGCTCCGTTTGATGATTTGTGATGACTGTCAGTGATGCTCGTTCTACTGTGTTTTCCCATGTTTGTGAAGAATTTGGTTCTGTTATGTCTCTCTCTTTGTTTCAGCTTGATACCATCTCCGTGTCATAGCGGTTCTGTTTCCCAGTTGGAGTGCATTGTCGCCTTGCTCTTGACTTTGGTTCCAGTTCGAGCCCCTGTTCTGAGTGTTGGGTTCGGTTTTACGTTGCTAGATGGTTTGCTGCGTTCTTCAGTTCCGGTTCACAGCGGACGAAAGAGGAAGAGGAAGATAGTTAAGGGGTTTATATACCACCTATGTACTGTTTCTATTGGTTGTTTTCACTTGTGTTATTAACTCTTTCTTTGCTGCTGTTGGTGAGAGTAAATGAAGATATGCAAAATACTCGCCTCCTGTCTTTATTAAAATTATAATTATTCGGGCACCAAGGCTAGAATAATTTCAAATTACTTTGACTAACATCATTATTAGTCAGATTAACACCACCATCAAGTAATGTATTAAAAATCTTAATCATTTTCATTACATTTCTAACTTTTGTTTCTCCTTATTCCCAGAAAATATCTTTTTGTCTATCTTCTTATTTGCATCTTCACATTGACGCCATAAATCATGCCACAAAGCGGAATCACTAGCCGTATAAGGAACAAACGTAAATTCAAGTTTACTTCCGGAAGACAAAGTATTAATAAAATCCATACTTACCGTAGATCAGTTGCTTGCTCAGTCTGCTCTCAGGACAAAGCACGGTTCTGGAATGCTCTTCCTTCTCACCACGTGGTCTGGTAATGGTCTGGTAGTGTCGAATTACACTTTCTTCTGATCACTTCTAGGTTTCTTTGTTTTTAGTCAGAGGATCTCTTTGATCTCTTCAGACAACTGCACACTATCCCCCCTTTGTCGGAAGAGGAAAAGTCAAAAACAAACGTGCAGTAAAGGCTCGCCGTAAAAAACTGACTAAAGACTGGCTTGGCTCGCCAATTTGTTAGAATATTCTTTGTCTTGAATAATCTAATCTTCTCCAGTGATCAAACAGCAATCAAGACCACAGCTTCAATGTCTATTAATTAGGTTTATTAGATAACAAATTATCAATTCATACAATACCAATGCTGGAACAAATGTTGATAAAAGGTATTGTAGGCTCAGTATCTTGGTGAGATGTAGATGAGAGCGTGGAAAGAGAGTGGAAAGAGTGTAGAAAGAGCGTGGAAAGAGACCTTGCCCTTGTCGTCATGCCAATTTATACCCCTTTACATTTGGTTAGGGTATACGCAAAGGAATCCTATTGGAACAGTAATATGATACACCAGCATTCCACAGAAGACCCTCTGAGCTACGTCACTTACTTGATACCATATGTTCCTAGCACTCAAGTTGCATTCAGGCCTAAAATGTGCAGAACAAAATAAAAGTATAAAACGGATTTCTTACAGGTGGTGTATACATGTAGGCTAAAGGAGCTCGCATACAAGCAGCCCCAAAACTAAAGGAGACTCACTGAGACGGGTGAAGGAGGGGAGGAAGCACAGGGAGGGTAAGAGGTATGGGGGAAGAAGGGAAGGGAGAGAGAGGAAAAAGAAAAAAAAAAGAAAAAAGGGGGGAGGAGAGGAAGCCTCTACAAAACCTGGCCGCCCCTACCGAACACAGGGGGAACACAGCCCAGTGGAACTAATTCAACATCGGGGGAATAAGGGGGCCAGCGACATACTCCAGTCAGTGAAACCAAGTCCTCTGATATCTCCCCTCCGCACCTGTGGCAAGCAAATGCAATTCCTCTAGAATCCTAGTTTGCTCAACGTGGAGTACCCACTCCTTAAATGTAGGCGGGGCAGGATCACCCCAGTGCAGCGGGATGAGCTCCTTAGCAGCTGTGAGGAGGTGGCGCGTAATAGACCTGCGGAACCAACGTTCCGAGGGGGGGTATGAAGGAGAAGACAGAACTCCGGCGTGAACAGGAACACGCGATCTGTGAGGTGTTGCAGCTGGGCGTGTATAGATTTCCAGAAAGGAACTATCCGAGGACACTGCCACCACAGATGCAGGAGAGAGCCCGGGGAGGCGTCACATCTCGGCATCTCGGCATGTCAAGGCAGGGGGTCGGTACCACAGGGCGAGCAGTTTGTACGACATTTCCTGATCGTTAGAACTCCGGGAACAGCAATGAGTGAAGGTGCAGATCTTAGCCCATTGTTCCGGCGTAAGAGTAATCTGCAGCTCGGATTCCCACCGCCCCATGAACGCAGGGGGCACCGGGTTGAGAGCCTCAAGTAGTAGGCCATAAAGCCGCGAGATGCCGTGGGGTGGAAGCTCAGCAGCAACACATAAGTCTTCAAATACCGTAAGTGCTCGTGACAGCTCGTGTCTCCGGAGGAGTGACCGCACAAAGTTGCGTAATTGAGCATAGCGGAACGCGTCTAGAAAAGAGGGAGGGGTGTGAAGGGAAAGCTGAGCTAGAGGCTTCAGACCCTCGCCAGAAAGGTAAGAGCGGATCTCTGACCCCCCAGCCCCAGACGAGACCGAGAAGAGGGTACCGCCCATTCCAGGGGGGAAATCAGGATTATTCTGAACAGGTGTCAGAGGCGAAGGCACCAAGGGGAGGCGCGTCTTCCTGAGAACCTGAAACCAGACATCCAGAGTGACTCGAATGAAGGGGTGAGGCAGGGCCGCTCCCCGCGCAGTCGAGGTCAGGAGCCATGGTAAAGAGCGCATAGGGAGGCCCAGTAAGGTTGCTTCAACAGCCACCCATTGCTTGTGTGAAAGGCCATGCGACCATTCCAGCACACGTAACAAATGGCATGCCCTATAATAGGTGCGGGTGGGCAGTGCAGGGCCAAACCTCCGTTAGCTTTAGGGAGAATTAGCGTCAAGTCTCTTTTATACTTTTTTTTTTAATGAAATAGTTTTTTCAATTTTTGACTTGAAAGATGAGGAAAATCTTGCTACCTACATCAGTTGATGTAAAATTGAGAAAAATCTAAATTCCAAAGACGTACTACAACATTCGAAAAAAAATCATTTGCAACCAACTTCATTGTTTACAAATTCCATATATGAAAAGTTAATTTTATTATTAAATAATTGAAACTTGCATTGTCTTTGTGATTAAGTAACTATGCAAAATTTCAGAACTAGGTGGCTAGGAAGTGAGTGAAAAACCTGTTACAAAATTTTGACCAGACAAATGAAGTACAATAAAAATGTGTAATAAAAAGGTGTTGGGATAAATAAGCATGGCTTCCTACAATCAACATTAAAAATATACAATATTGTGCTTGCTTCGGCAGAACGTATACTAAAAATATACAGTGAAAAGGAAAGAGTTATATTCAGCGCTTAAAATGAAAATACCAGATATCTGGTGTAATGACACAACTTAAACAATATAATACCTTGGTGCTGCAGAACCAACACACTGACCACAAGTGTGTAAAAGAGAATACACAAAACAAAGAAATAAAGTGCTGCGCAAAATTTACAAACAACACCACAATATGTGCGGAAATTAAATTAAATATTATTTAAATTCATTAAAGTGAATTCTTCAATAGGTTCCTCTGTTGGGAAGCCCATAGAGCCCCTTCTGGGGAACGGAAAAGACCGGAGGAGAAAAAGTTAAAAAAAAAGTAGTAGCTTTAATATAAATGAAAAAATAGTATCTTACATATAAGAATACTTTAAGGCTCCCATGGAAAGGACCGGAATAATGCTGTGTTGCAGCAGGAACAGCTTGGTTCTCTCAGGATTCTTCTGTGTCCACTTCCTCAATGGGCGTATTCAGCACAACGCGTTTCACCAATCGGCTTCCTCGGGTGCATAGTCTCTCCACCTCCAGTCTTCCCATTTATAGAGCGATTAACCTCTTCTCTACCAATCACTTGATTAATTGAGTCCATTAACCCCTTCTTTACAAAATCACTCAATTACCATAAAAATATAATTAATAGATAAAACACATAAAAATACCAGTGTTCTAAATGAGGTAATCACATATGAAATAGCCACAAATATATCATACAGATCTTTTGACGCAAATAATTACAAATGTTCATAAAGTGCTGCATAACGTACAAACGGTTAATAATTATAGCAGAATACTGGTGTTGCAATGGCTAATTTAAAGTGCAAACGGCTTCAAAGTCTGTCTGTTTATACACATAACCTGCATACACATAGCAGCATAAAACTTTGCTCCTCATTTAATCACAATAAAATACTGAGTCACGAATAAACACATCTAACTAATACAGCATTGGTGACTAACTCAAAAATACTGCGCAGTTGAGTATATCAAATAATGCATAAATATTCTGGGATAGAATTCCTGCAGAAATAGGAAAGAATGGAGAAGGCAGTATCAGAGCTCAAAAATCATAAAAAATTAAACAAATCAAAGTCTTGGTTGAGTCCAAATGGATGTAATGTTTTTTTTTGTTTTTTTTTTATTAACAAAAAAATGCAGAGTAATAGGTAACATCTTAGCATCTTGATATCAAAAATGTTATACATAAGAAAAATTAGCATACATCACTTCTGCATTTAAAAGGACAACAAAAATATTACATACGTAGACGTACAAGACTTACAATTGATTCTTTTGTCTTTACTGAGTTTAATTATCAAGAACTCTAGGGTGTGTGAGTTTTAGGGAGTTATCTAGATAAATCTTCTTTCATTTTCAGGGTCAAGTTTACCTTGAGTTACTAAGTCTATCCACCCTTCCCAAAGCTTATGCCTTTCAGGATTCCGAAGAGATTGAACTAGTATTCCTTTTTCCATATAACATTGGTGTAATAACTGAGATTTTATTTTAGTCCACAAGATTGGAGCCGAGGATCTCCAATTTCTAGCGATCACTATTTTGGTTGCAGTTAATACATGAAGGAGGAATATTGTATTTTTTTTCCCATTATTTGGCAGATTTAAATGGAGTAAAGCTCTTTCGGGCGTTAATTTCCATTGTTTCCCAAAGATGTGGACTAGTTTATAAGAAATCTGTTGCCAAAGTTTTCGAATTGGATTACAGTTCCACCAGATATGAAACATATCGCCCCTGTCTGCACCACAGCGCCAGCAATTTGGGAGATTATTTGGGAACATTTTTACTAAGACGGAAGGTACCAAATACCACCTATTCATAATTTTAAATTGCAACTTGTTTAAATTTAAACAGTGTATATTTTTATAAGTGGTATTTAATGCTTTGTTTCAATCTTCAGATTTAATTTTAATGTCTAAGTCTCTCTCCCATTTTGCTAGTGCTGGGGAAATAACTTCTTTTTTACATAGCCTGATCAGGTTTAGGGCTTTTGTCAGTAGTTTCTTGCTATCCTCTCCTTCTACTATTTGTTTAAATAAATTATATACTGTTGAATTCGTATTTTGAGGTAAGGAGACTAGGAGATAGCTCTTAACCCTTAAGTACCTAAAACAATCCTCTATTGGGAGATTAAATTCTAGTTGAAGTTGATTAAAGGTCTTAGGTGTATCTCCCTGCATTAAATCTCTTATTAATATTATACCCTTTTGTTTCCAACTGGATAACTTTAGATTTTCATTCGTATGTTCTATTATAGATAGTGGGAGACTAGTTGTTATGAAATTTGCAAGTCCAAGTTTAGCTTTAACCCAGTGCCAATTTCTTACGAGATGTTGAAGAGCTAGGCTAGTTCCTGATTCAGTATATTCTATAGCTTTCATGGGGGAAATCCAGAACAAGGACTGTAATTCTTTATGAGGATATTTCTTTGGGAATTCTTCTCTGTACCATAATTCCTGTGACGCTTTATTATTTTGTGTTTGGATAGCATGTGTAAGTAAGGCCGCTAGGGCGTATTCTCTCACAAGGGGGAGTCCCAAGCCACCATTATTCTTCTTTTTTGCCATTATTTGCAACTTTAACCTAGGTTTTTTAGATCCCCATATAAACTTATTGATGTGTTGCTGAATTAAATCTAACCAACTTGTAGGGACCATATGTGGAATCATCCTGAATATATATATAAATATATATGGATGTAATGTTTTTAATTGGTAGACCCACCGCATATCCTCCTGACCTATCCTTCTGATAAAATCACCCCCCTCCAGTTTCTAGTGACGGCATAGATTCCCATGAAACTTAGGTCTCTAGGATTACATTGATGGTAGCTGCCAAAGTGAGCAGACACACTGTGTTCACCACATCCCTTTCTAATATTTCGCACGTGTTCACCAATTCGGACATGTAATGGTCTAATGGTGCAGCCTACATACTGTAGTCCATACTTACAACTTAATGTATAAATAACATTTCTCGTATGGCAGTTGATAATTGTTTTTATAGGGAATTCTTTATTGGTTCTAAAGAATTTGACCAGCAATTCTGGTTTGTTATATTGTAAGCTGGTGCTAGTGCATACTAAACATGTACCACACCTATAGAAACCTTTTCCCCAATTTAAGAAGTGTTTTGGTGTGTTAATGTTGGTGCCTACACTACATAGACTGCTATTGATGTTTTTAGCTCCCCTAAATACTATTCGTGGATCACGTGACAAAATTTTAGATAATTCTTTGTCTTCAAACAGTAAATGCCAATGTTTGGAAACAATTCTTTTTACATGGCGATGACTTTTATTAAAATCCAGAATCAGTGCAGGATCTGACCCTAAACTAATATCTGGTTTGGTTATGGTATCCAGTAGAGCCGCTTGTTCTATTGGGTCTAACTCCCTGGCGGCTTTTTCAATTACTTCACGGGGGGTAACCTTTTTTAGAAAGATCTTGCATAATCCTTTTGGACTGTTGTGTATACATTACTTCATCACTGCAATTTCTTTTAATTCTGGTAAGTTGACTTTTTGGAATTCCTGATAGCCAGGGGGGTATAGTGTCCACTACTGAAAAGTACATAACTGTTCACGTCAACCTTTTTAAAGTGTGTCATTGTTTTTAAAGTGGCATCTTCTATATAAATATGAAGATCCAAAAAGTCTATTTCCAAGGGACTGTATTTAGTTAAATTTATGCCCCATCTATTCCTATTCAAATAAGCTAAAAATTAAATCAGGTCAGTTTTAAGGCCATCCTATATAAAAAACATTTCGTCTATAAAACGTTTGTAGGACACCAAGCACTGCTCCCAGCCATGCGAAGAAAAAACATGCGTGTCCTCCCAATGGGACATGAAGAGATTTGCATAGCTGGGAGCAAAGCGGGTGCCCATAGCCGTGCCTTGGCATTGCAAATAAAAGGTGTCCTCATATTTAAAATAATTATTCTGTAAAATCCATGTAATGGCATTAAGAATAAACTGTTTCTGTGTCTCTGGAAATGTTGTATCCTTATCAAGGAAGTACTTGACTGCTATAGTGCCCCTTTCGTGGGATATGTTTGTATACAAGGATGACACATCACACGTGACCAAAATATAAGAATCCTTCCAATGTATCTTTTTCAATAACCTTAATATGTCAGGAGTGTCTTTTAAATAGGCAGCGTTTTTTTTAACCAGGGGTTGTAGGCAAATGTCCACATATTGTGACAGATTGGCTGATATAGAGCCAATGCCAGAGACTATTGGACGCCCCGGGGGGTGCGTTAGGTCCTTGTGAATTTTAGGCAATACGTAAAATGTAGGTGTGCATTATTCCGGTCCTTTCCACGGGAGCGTTAAAGTATTCTTATATGTAAGATACTATTTTTTAATTTATATTAAAGCTACTACTTTTTTTAACTCTTTCTCCTCCGGTCTTTTCTGGTACACCGGTACAAGGAAGAAACTCCATTCCCCAGAAGGGGCTCTATGGGCTTCACTCCATTCCCCAGAAGGGGCTCTATGGGATTAACTTTAATGAATTTAAGTATTATTTAATTTAATTTCTGCACATATTGTGGTGTCGTTTGTAAATTTTGCGCAGCACTTTATTTCTTTGTTTTGTGTAAAAATATACAGTGTTCCACCGGACAGAGGTTTGTGCATTCAAAATATCCCAATGCCAATGAGCTTTTTCAGCAAAATTAAGAATAAATTTCAACACTTAAACTTTGCCCTTTTACCCCTTACACTTTACTTAAAAAGTGTTGTTCTCATAATAGTAAATTTATTTCCCCACGTTTAGTTTTCTAGGATTATTTTTATTTTACTTTATTGTATGCATTTAGTTGTCTATTATCCTCATGTAGATAAGCCACTAAAATCAGAGTATTTCAATAAAGTTTTTTTTCAAAAAAGTTTTGTGTTTTACTTATGCTTTACATGTTAAGAAATAATTATATGTGAAAATGTGTTTATTCCATGCCGTATTAGGCATTGCTACGTAATTCCAATTTTGGTTTTACTTCAGACATTTTTGTTTTATATGCCACAGCATACCTTTGTACATTTTTTATTTAACCCCCTATGGACCAAGCTTTTCTTTTTGTACCCTTAAGGAAGTTTTAACATTTAGTGTACCCACATGGGTTATATATTGTTTTTTCAAGACAAGAAGGCATGTGTTTAAATACTAGTATTTTTATTAAATAATATAAATTACTATAAAAAATATTTTGTGAAATTGACTTTGATTTAAAAAATGTTTTTATTTTTTCTCTACAAAAGCTAATGAAAAAAACTTGTTAAATAGATTCTAATATTTGTTGTGAGCTTAGAAAAACCCAATGTTTTTTTGAAAGTTATAGGGTTATAAGTACAAGTAGCATTTTGCTATTTCAAAACCTTTTGTAAGCCTGCCCTCACGTTCCATTTGTGTTCAGCAATATCTCCTGAGCACAGTGACCCATGCATGAGTTTGTCAGGTTGTTTGTTCTATTTTTGAAGCCAATTCAATTTGTCATGTAACCATATCTTTTTTAAAACTAGACACCCCAGGGTAGCTGGTGTTTTAACACTTCCCATGCAATTAATTCTACCACCAGCAGTTTGTGGTAGTAATTTTGTGTGTGTGTTTTTTCAATATGTGTTCAGCAACATCTCCTACCCAAGGCTAATTAAAATGTTGTAGTAATCTTCAACATTGTTTGAGCAAAGAAAGTGACCTTTGGTCGTTTTATAAGATAATTTAATGCCATGAGGTAGAACCATTTCTGACCATTACCGCCCACTCCTGCAACGCGTGTATTCCACTCCTGCTCTTACCTGAACTGCAGATTTCCCGAGCACTGCCACAACCGTTGCTTGCACACATCGTCTCTCCTCTTGTCTCGCCCAGGCACCCAGCGGAGTCATGTGAAGTGAAGGTACATTGTCTGACCGCCTGCTCCCACCCGCAACACCTGAATACCACCCATGTCCGCAAGTTTTTTGACGGGACCCATGGGATCTGCATCCCAATGCAGTCCTCTACCATGAGGTGCCAGGTCTTTAAAAGTCCACTTTTTCGTGATGTGCCATGGCAACATGTCATATCCTAGGATACGTGTGATATCCTGGAGGAATTTGGTGCTTCTTTTTCTAATTTTATTATTAGAATAATACTCTTTATTATTTTCTAATTGATGCCCTTTGCCGCTTTATTACTAATGCTGTCCAAGTAAATTTGCCTTGATTAATCAATTTCCGGAATTTGCAGAAAGATCTGCTTGAAACTTTAATCTTCATGTACTTTTGTGGGGATGTCTACTGACCAGAAGACCCCCCCAAATCCCTTGTAGGACATTTCTAAGAAGACTTTGGCTAAAACTAAGCACTTTGCCTGGTTGATGAATAAAAGGACCGTGCAGGATCCCAAAAGATCTGCATGTTCATCATGTACTGTATACAAACTTAATAAGCCAGATGAAGTCCAAAATACAGGTTTTATTCAATTTAGAAGCTTGCCTCAGGTCCAGACATCTGCTATGAAAGCTAGTTGATTGGCACCCTTTCCATGAAGCTTATGGAGGGGAACCATGCTTTCTTTCGGAAGAAAGTGAGATTGTGTAAGAATCTAATTTTTCCCCAAAGAAGTGGAGAAACTGTCCTTGGCAGTTCATTTAGCCCTCAAGAGGACCAGTTCTTAAAGTCTGAACGCCTCTTCCATGGCTTCTATAGAAAAACCAAGACCTTCCCACTTTAGGTAATATTATTAAAGATGATTGGAAGCTTTCACAGAAAAGGCTACAGTGAAGGAAAAAATTATTTGATCCTCTGCTGATTTTGTATGTTTGCCCACTGACAAAGACATGATCAGTCTATAATTTTAATGGTAAGTTTATTTGAACAGTGAGAGACAGAATAACAACAACAAAAAAATCCAGAATTACGCATTTCAAATAAGTTATGAATGTCTTTTATAAGTTATGAGGTGTCTTTTATACAGGTAACAAGATGAGATTGTCACGTACCTGGCTGCCGGTTCCTCCAGGTCCTCGGAGCTGCAGCCGCCACGGAGAGGGGGAGACCCCCCGCCTTGCCGCAGCAGCCTCAACCGCCGCGGAAGAGAGGGAGACCTCCCGACTCGGGTCGGCAACGGCAACCGCCGCGGAAGAGAGGGAGACCTCCCGTCTCGGGTCAGCAGCTGCAGCCGCCGCGGAGAAGGGGGAGACCCCCTGCCTCAGCACAGCAGCCTTAACCGCCGTGGAGAAGAGGGAGACCTCCCGCCTCCGCGAGACTGCCTCAACCGCCGCGAGGACGGGGAAGACCCCGCAACTCCGCACGGCAGCCGCCGTTCTGCACGGCGCCAGCCAGTACTACTGGCCCTTTTAGGAACTTGCGATCTCGCCAATCCCAAGATGGCCACGGACCGGAAGTGACGTAACGGCACTTTGAAAATTTGGCGGGAGAATGCTAATTAGTGTCTGGACTTCCTCTGCCTATTTAAGAGCCTCAGAAACCTTCCAGCCTTGCCTTCTGATGGTCATACCTATCTTGGATAGTGTCTACTCCTCAGTAAGCGTTCCTGTGTTATTTCCCATTACCGACTCGGCTTGTTTCCGTTCCTGTTTCCCTGGCGTTTGACTCTGGCTTCCCTCACGACGATTCTGACTTCTGGCTTCCTGACCTCGGCTTACCCTGCAACGATCCTGACTTCTGGCTTCCTGACCTTGGCTTGCTCTTCGGCTATTCTGTACTGGACTCTTATGATCTGTCTATGGAACTTGCACACGCTGTTCTACCTGATTACAGGTCCTATTATACGCTGTGCGTGACAGAGATTAGGAGCACTGTCCCTTTAAGGGAGTTCTCCTAATCGCAGCTTGTTACCTGTATAAAAGTCACCTGTCCACAGAAGCAATTAATCAATCAGATTCCAAACTCTCCACCATGGCCAAGACCAAAGAGCTGTCCAAGGATGTCAGGGACAAGATTGTAGACCTACACAAGGCTGGAATGGGCTACAAGACCATCGCCAAGCAGCTTGGTGAAAAGGTGACAACAGTTTTTTTTTTTGTTTTTTTTTCTAAATATCTTTATTTTTCTTATGAAAAAGGTATAAAAAACATAAATTTACATAGACCATAAATAAATAAAATAACAAAAATACAATAATACATACAACATACGTATAAACAGTGTAAAACAATGACTTGTTATATCCGTTAAAGTAATAAAACAATTGCCTTATTCTTTTCCTTTGATTCTTAACAAGTAAGCTATAGAAATAGAGTTTAAATTACGATAGTACAGACACAATCAGAGAAAATCATAGTATTTCTTATTTGGAGGCATTTATCCCATATTTGGGTTTTTTTAACTGAAATATGCATAGTTCGAGCAACCTCCTTCTCCATTGTAATTTGATATTTTAGTTGAGTTATTAGCTGGGGAGTATTAAATTGATTTTCTTGTTTCCATTGCTTAGCTATAAGCTTTTTGGCCGCTAAGCAAATATGAATGCTTAGGTTTAACTGAATCTCAGTCATAGAGGGCCAGCCTAGATGAAATAATAGAGAAGGAGAAGAATTTGGTATATTAATGTTGTCTATAAATTTCAGAAAACATCAAATCTCTTTCCAAAACTTATTGACCGTAGGGCAGGACCACCATATATGTAGATAGGACCCTATTGATTGATGGCAACGCCAACATAGATTAGAATTATCTGGGAACATTTTTGCCAGTCTAGTTGGTACTAAGTACCATTTGTTTAGAACTTTAAATTGGGTCTCCAAAAGGGAGAGATCGTGAACTCTAGAAGGTAATCTTCTAATCTCCTTTAACCAGTCTTCAAGCAGAATTATAATGTCTAATTCCTTTTTCCATCTTGTTATCACTTTTTTAATAGCCTTATTGCCTTCTTTTGTCCTCACTAAATCAAGACATTTAGAAAAAAGTTTTATTGGAGGATTTAAACTAAAGATTTGGGCTAATTTCTGAAGCGTGACATCTTGTGATCCGACGACATGCTTGTTAATACAGTTCTTAAGTCTTAAGTAAATAAAAATATTTGTATTTGTTATCCCGAATTTATTTGATAGAGTGGGGAAAGGGGACATCTTGCCGTGTGACATAATATCCATAATTGAACTAACACCCGCACGTAACCAATGTGTCAATGAAATATCTTCAATCACTTCTTCTAATATCTTAAAGCTTAGAGAGTCGATTAATCTATTTTTGATACCCAATCGATTTTTAATTTTTAGCCATTCCGGTATGATGTTTTGTAGGACTATATTTTTGTCTTTAATATAAGGTATTATGTCTCTATCTTTTAGTGACTAGATTTAGATTAGTGACCAGGATTTTTGTTCAATTTTGTCCAACATCTCCGGTTTAGATGATTCTTGGTAGGTTTTAGGAATGTGATACACTATGCTGGCTTCATAGTGTATGCTGGCTTCATAGTGTTCATAGTGTTGCTTTATTTGGGGGAAGCCCATGCCACCGTCTTTAGTCCGAACTCCCATCAGTCTAGCATTAGTTCTTGTAACTTTTCCTCTCAAAACAAAATTAATAAAACCTGTATGTACGATATCAAGCCAATTTTGAGGAAATCTTAATGGGTCCATTTTGGCACCAAATAGGAGTTTAGAGCGTTGACCCGACCCCACCAAGAGAGGTTTAATTTACGCCATTCTCGGGTGGTCTCATTTGTTGTTCTTAAGAGGCGAAGAAAATTTCTCTCTACAATATTACTAATTTTTTCAGGAATAAGAATTCCTAAATATTCAAATTCCTTTGGATTTAGATTTAGAGAGAGAGATTTATTGAGATTGTCTATAGTCTTTTGATTGATATTTCTCATTTGAGGTATAGATTTATTTAGATTTAATTTGTAGTTAGAGACTATACTATATTTATCCACTTCTTGAAGAAAATTTTTCATTGACGTTAATGGATTGGATAGAGAAATAATCACATCATCTGCGTACAGAGATATTTTAAAATCTTCGTTATTAATATTAATGCTGGTTATATTTTGATTATTTCTTGTATTATTAGCAAAAGATTCCAAAGTAAAAATGTATAAAATGGGTGATAGAGGGCACCCTTGTCTGGTTCCATTTTCTAGATTAAACCATCTGGAGCATAATCCTTGACCAACTACTCATGCAGTTGGATTTAAGTAAAGCGAGCTAATAGCTCTGTAAAACCAGCCATTGATTCCAATAGATCTGAGAGTGGCTTTCAGAAATCCCCAACTGACCCTGTCAAAAGCCTTTTCGGCATCTAATGACAGGGTCAGTAGGGGGTATCCCATTTTTTCAGCGTGGTGAAGTCCATCAATTAATCGTCTGGTGTTCGCTTTTCTTCTATTCACTGGAAAGAGTCCATACTAAGAGCTAGAAGAAATAAAATTCCAACTGAATCAAGATTCGCCGAAATCCAAATATTTCCAGACCTTTCTCCCTCAACGGTATTTAAAAACCCTTCGAGATAACAACATCAAATATATATGGACTATTCCCAGAGCGTTAAGAGTTTTTTGGAATAATTCAACTGAGATATTTACAGATCCAATTTAACTACGAGACTGGTCTAAAAAGATAAGCATACAATGATCCTGTCTCTTATTTATATATATATATATATATATATTTTTTTTTTTTAGTTAATTATCATATATTTTGGAAGATACACTATTATCATAATTCTAGAAATGAGCAACATTATCATGCTTTCTTATAGAGTATACCTTCTGATTAAAATGCTGCCACAAATATTCACTTTAATATTAATATATTTATATCTTGATTGTTGAAGAAAAAACACATACAAAAATATATATTATTTTCTTCTTTGTTTTTTTTTTTTTTTTTTACACTGATTTAATGTTTACACTCTAATTTTTTATAATCTGTTTTACCTCTAATATTATATATTTGAAGCTAATACTATTACCTCAATTTTGAGAAGGAGCAATATACCGTGATACCTACCGTGTCCGCCGCGTTCCCTCGCCGGTCTGCCGCTGGTGGGCGGCGCTTGCGCGATGACGCGCTCCCGTCCTCTCAGTGTGACGTGCCCGTGGCACGTACACAGAGAGGACGTGCCGCGCGCACGTCTTCTCGGTGTACTGTGCGCGCGGCACGAGCATAGAGGGAGGGCACTCGCAGGGTTATGAGCGGGTTGCCGGGACTCGTTCGCAGGGGGTCGACTTGTCCTGCATCTGCCGGTGTGGCACACCTGCGGCGTGTGCACACGCAGATGCCGTTTTGTTTATTATTTTTATCGCGCCGACGCCATTAGTGTGCGCCAGTCGCGATGACGTCACGCACATTTGTTTTATTGGTTTCTATAGTTTTTCCCGCCCTTCTTCCTATTTAAGCCTCCTGTCCCATTAGTGCAGTGCCCGTTCAAAGAGTCACTTGTGTGTATCTCTGGGTTATTGTGATTTGCTTTTTTTCTGATTGATCTACGTGTACCTGACCTTGGCTTTGTTTTCTGACTTCGATCCTGTGCTGCCTGCCCCGACTTTGGCTTGTTTACTTTGATTCATGCACTGCCCCGACCTTGGCTTGTTTCTCGTCTCGTGATCCTGTGCTGCCTGCCTCGGCCGTGGAACTTCCTATACCCGTTGTGCTGTGCTACGCTACCGTCTCTGCATTGTGGGTGCATCATTCCGTGTTGTCCTAGGTCCCGCATAACAGTGGTATAGAGTACCAACAATTCTAACAAAAATGTTTAAAAATAATATTCCAAACTGCTGGAGGTGCGGAGCATTGAGAGGAGATGAGCTCCATATCTGGTGGAGCTGCTCCCCTATCTATAGTTTTTGGAAAAGGATTTCCTTTAGATTAGAAAAGATTTTTGGCACCGAATGGAGATTAACCTCAGACTTGGCACTATTACATTTAAACCTCCCTAAATCTAATAAAAAAGATCTTCGACTCCTTTTTCATTTATTATTATCTATTAAAATAGAAATTGCAAGAAATTGGAAGACTACTAAAGGGATTGATAAAAAAATGATCAAAATAGAGATCATTTCTGGAGTCGATGGTTAGACCAAATAGGCAGGTTGGACTGACTGTTTCTTTAAATTAATTATGTTGAGGGCAAAGAACTCAATGAGTTCATAAACGATATTATTATAAATCTTGGTGATAATATTTAAGAGTAATTAAGGATATGGTCGCAACAGGGGAATCTTTTTTAACATGTCTGAAATGTTTCTTTTGTTTTTTTGTGTTTTTTTTTTTTGTATCTGTATGTTTTGTATTGTGGTTTCAGTGACAACAAACGGAAATATATTTTAAGAAATGTCTTTTGTACTGTTGTTATAAAAAAAAAAAAAAAAAAAAAAAAAAAAATAAATTAGATTTCGTAACAAATCCGTTAGCAGCGGGGGTTGTCTGCATCCATCACGCAGACCTTCCCCGGCTGTCAGAGAGGAGAGTTCCCCACAGTGCTGGAGGGGAATTCTCTCTTACAGCCGGAGGGTGTATGCGCGAAGGATGCAGTCAACCCCCGCTGCTAATGGCACCTCCTTCCCGCTGCAGCGGAAGTTGCCTACACGAATCCTGTAGATGTCTACATGCTGCCCCGACTACACACCAGGGAGTCAGAAGCACTGGTAAGTTTGGGAGGGGAGGAGTGTTAAATGGGGGGCATAAGGCATCTCTATGATATGCCTTTTAACCCCCTAGATGCCAGAGTGCCATATAGGGGTATAAGCCATTTCTGGAGGCAAGGTGGCATTTTAGTAGGGTCTAAAAGGCATATCATGGGGCACCAGTGGCAATAGGGCGGATATAAGGCATTTCTGGGGCAGAGTGGCAAGCCCGGAGGCAGATGTGCATAAATGGGGTAAGGTTGGAAAATAAAAGGAAATAAAAACTATTTTTTTTTCTCAATCATAGCTTTTATTAAAAAAAAAATAGTTTACATGAATTAACATTTACTAGTAACACTTTTTTCCTATAGGGTTGTCTTATATTCAGGCTTTTCTTTTTGTTCCCAAATAAATATTCAGATTTTGGGGGGCCGTCTTATAATCAAGCAAATCGAGCTGAAAGTTACGGGAGGTGGGGGTTAATTTAGGGGCAGTTATGGTTAATGGGGTCTTTAGGGTTAATTTAGGGGCAGTTATGGTTAATGGGTTCATGTTAGAACTGCAGTTCATGGTTCACAGACTGAACTGTTACAAACGAATTGTTAAGTCTACTGAACTGATTTACCTGGATCAATGAAAAGAATCTGTTCAAAAGAACGATTCGTTCATGAGCCGGACATCACTAGCTAGCACAGCAACACAGAGGGAAGCAGCAGGGCCCCTGCAGAAGTCTGAGTGAGAGATCTGCAGTTCAGGTAAAGGGGTGGGGGAGGGTATGTGAATGAGTTAATGAATGTTTGTGAATAGCAATAACACTCCTGGGTAGCCAGTACATGCTAGAACTTGGGCATGTTAGGTGTGAGTAGAGGTAGAGATCTAGCCTTCTTCTGTCCGCTAACAGTTTTTATACCCCTTTTCAAAATTACTCTGTGTGAAGGGTTTACCTTTTACGGCAGGGTCATAACTTGTAGACTTTACTATTCCCTCATATCAGTTACCCATAGAGCTCCCCTATCAGTCCACGTAGGTTAAATCATGTTTCTCTCAGTTGCGTTTCACTTATACCAAAATGTTAATTTAGCTAAAAGAAGACAGCGCTGAGACAATATACAAGAATAAAAATATATATTTTAACACAAAAAGACACAGAAGAAAACATTATATATACACAGGGTAAAACAATGAATGACACGGCTTGTACAGAAATGTAGATGTCAAGCAATCATATCACAAAAATATGTCCAAAAAATAAATAAACATACAAAAAACAAAGTTTTTAAAGTAGAATAAAAAGTAAAACTCACTGTTGGGTTTAATTTTATTTAATAATGTATTTTGTAAAAATGGTGGCTTGTCTTGCTTTCACTGATTATACGTTTCCCATTATCTACCTTAGCCAATTCAATAACTCTTTTTCTAATTTTTGTTAGAATCTTTGTTAGGGCGCTCATGTAAGATAAAAGGGAAATAACTGAAAGTTTTCCTGTGCTTCTCAATTTCTTTAATACATAGCTGAAGAACAAAAGACAGTTTGATACTGTTGATAAACCCTATAAAATAGATACTAAATGATTGCACTCACAGGATCCAATGCACATCAAATGATGTGCATAATACTCTTGGAGGTGGGGTTTGAAGAGTCCCACGTCCCATAGATCAGGTAGGGAGGAGTCGTCTTCCATTTATTATTTTCCCCGGCTCTAGGTTAAGCCGTTTTATTTTCCCGGGCTAAGCCCCCTTCCTGGGGGATACCCTTGCACCTTAAGCCGGGTGGCTACTGCCACCCAGCGCTTACTGATCTTACCTTGCCCTGTCCCTTACCTCCGCAGCCACCGCGCCGTTGTTCCGGCAGTATCCGTGGCTGTGGCTCTGTCGTTCGCCTGGCTCTGTCGGCTGTGTTCGCGGCGGAGTCATCAGCGGAGATGGCGGTGGCACCTCCTATGGCCACGGAGGCTTTCCGGCTACGGGAATTCAGCGGCATTTTGGCGCCAACTGTTGCGGATTACAGCCTGATTTCAGCTAATTTTCTCATTGTGTATATATATAAGGTAGGCGAGTTGGTGCTTATGTGTGTTCCTGCTGTTTGCTGTTTTATTTGCTGGGTGCTGTTGCATCTTTAGTTATAACTCTGAGCTGCCCTTTGTTGAGGACAGGCCTAAGAAAGCTGTTACGAAGTCCAAGCATGCCCAATGCTCACAAGGCTTTGCAGGATTCGAGGAAGAAGCTCTGCTCCTTTTGTTTGAGATCTGTAGCGGATTCTGAGAGATCCGGTGGAAGAGACTGAGACTTTTATTTCCGCTGTGAGGTCAGCTATGCATTTGGAGGAGTCCTCCACCCAGAAGAGTGACCCTTTCTTTGCCAGCTTCTTCAAGCAGTCTGCCTCATTACCCTGTTCATCCTGCACTGACATTATCATGCAGGAATGACACCACCCGCAAAGGAGGGTTAACTTGTTCAGACGGGTTAAACGCATGTTTCCTTTTGATGAGGACTTTGCTCAGTTTTGTGCTACCTCTCTGGTAGACACTGCTGTTATGAGGGTCTCCTGGAAGACTACTTTGCCGCTTGAGGATGGCTCTCATTTTTCTGACCTGATGGAGAAGAAAGCCGAATCTGCTGTTAAAAAATCATTTGAGGCTTCTGCTGCTGTCTTTAAGCCAGGAATTGGGTCTGCCTCAGTTTCCAGAGTAGTCAAGTTTTTGTTCTCACAGATCAAAGAGGATATTGCTGCCAAGACTTCCAGAGAGACTATCCTCAAGAATGTTGCTGCCGTGAGACTGGCTGTGGATTTCCTCTGTAATGTCTCCATTGAAAACATCAAAATGACAGCCAGAGCTTCGGCGCTTTCCGTTGCAGCTAGAAGGGCCTTATGGATTAAGGCCTGGGTGGCAAATAATGCCTCTAGGATAAGGATAAGACTCTATTCGGGGAAGAGCTGGAGTCCCTTTTGGAGAAGACCACAGGGGACAAGCATTGGATGCCTCAGAGAAAACCTCCTTCGAAAAGACGGCAGTCCTTTCGGCCATTCTTCCCGGGCCAATCTAGAGGCCATAGCTCTAGATTCAACCTCTTGTCAAGAGCTGTCGAGGCAGATTTCCTCAAGGAAGGGGGAGATTTGACAGACTCGCCTCCCCCCAAAGCGTTTCAAGACCCCAAGAGCTCTGCATGACGTCTCCTCCATGATTTTTCAGGGACAATTGGTTCTCACTCACCCGAGTCCCCTTGATGAGAGCAGTTGTATTGCACAGCTTCAACTTCAGACCAGAGCTTCAGACCGTGTTTTGGGGATTTGTTTCCTGGTACGCAGGGTTCTCTCTGCGCACAGAAGCTCCTTGAGAATATGCATGTCCCTGCTGGGCAAGATGGTCTCTGCAAGGTATGCAGTGCCCTGGGTTCTGGCCCACATGAGAGTTCTTCAAAGATATGTCCTCAACCAGCTAGAAGACAACCCATTGGCTCTAGACAGGCTTATCTGTCTTCCTCCATGTCAGAGCACCCCTCACCTGGTGGCTCCAACGGAACATCTTAGCTGCAGGGTACTTCTCACCACCCACGCCAGCATCAGGGGATGGGGAGCTACGTATCAGGACCTGTTCGTGCAGGGACTCTGGTCTCCAGCTACGAAACTTCTTCCCTTGAACTGTCTGTAGTTACTTGCAGTAGAAAGAGCTCTGCATCACTGGGAACATCTCCTTGCTGGCAAGGACATTTTGCTTCGCTCCGACAATCAGGCAGTGGTAGCCTATGTCAACAGACGGGGGTACAAGAAGCCCGCGTCCGTATATCACTCAGGATTTCCTTTTAGGCAAAGTCCCATCTCATGACTCTGTCCGCTGTCTACCACAGAGGGTTTTTAAATTCTCAAGCGGATTTCTTGAGCAGAACTCCTGTGCTGAGCGGCAAGTGGGCTCTGCATCCTGCAGCCTTCAACCTCAGAGTCCAACAGTGGGGCTTACCCGAGATAGACCTGATGACATCCACAGGCAATGCTCAGATCCCTGTCTTCTTTTCCGTCAAACCTCAGGATCATCCTTTGGCGGTGTAGATGCCTTCGCCCAGGTGTGGTATTTCCGTCTCGCCTACATTTTTCCTCCGTTTGCTCTGATCTCCAGGGTTCTACAGAAAATCAAGAAGGGCCATGCTCCGTGATCTCGATAGCACCAGACTGGCCCAAGCGCGTCTGATATACGGCCTTGATCACTCTAGGTCTCTCTCCCCCTCTGAAGCTCCCGGCTTGGAGAGACCTTCTGTGTCAGGGTTTATTTCTGCACCCAAACCCCACCGTTTTCCACCTGACGGCCTGGAGATTGAACGTGAACTGCTGAGAGCGCAAGGTTTTTCGTTTCCTGTGGCTCTTCTTGTTCCTCGGCTTCTATTCTGGACTTCTTACAGGAGGGATTTGACAGTGGACCTTATCCTTCTACTATCGGGGTGCATATTTCTGCCATTAGTGCTCTCCTGGGGTTTGAGCTAATATCTCTTCCTGTGGTCAGGCATTTTGCCAAGACCATCGTCGGATGCTTCCTCTTTCTGTCACCATTCAGGTTCTTTGGGACCTGAATCTCGTCCTCCGTAGACCCACGTTACCTCTGTTTTAGCCTCTTCAATCGGTTTCTCTGTATTTGTTATTGCTTTTTAGTAGCCATTACTTCCGCTCGACGTATTTGTGAACTTTAGGCTTAGTCTATGAAGGAACCGTTTCTGTCTGGGTTCAGCCCCAGCCCTGCAAACTGCCAGGCGTGGCTGCCCCTTTAAGTGGTCTGCCTGGAGTTAAACTCCTCTCCACAGCTTGCTATCCTGTTTATTTCTGTCTGTTTTATGTACCTTTGCCCTCTTTCCCTTATACCTCTCAGCTCCTCACTCCATCCCCTGTGTTCTTTGCCTTGTTGCCTGTCCTTTGTGGCATCCTGTAACTTGTATGCATGTCTTGCTATGTATATAATCAATGTGCTGTGTATTTATGTTCAGTTGTGTTTTGTTATACCATTACCCTGCTTCCCTCACCTGAAGCCTAGACAACTCACACCTGATCTGATGAACAGGCTTTATATCCCTGCCTCCCAGTAACAGAGGGGTGAGTTCTTTAAGTTCTTTGGAGCCATATTTCATGCCAGACGCTGGAGCTGTCTGTTGGAATTACCTGCCTACCTGTTACCTCTGTGACCCGGACTGCCTACTGGATTTTCCCCTTTTTGCTTGCTACCTGTCCCAGACCCTTTTGAATACTTGCCTGGACTTTTCTACCTTCAAATGCATGATATGCCTCCTACTCTGCTGCTTCTGGTGAGATGTCTTTATTTCCTTTGCTTTGTGAATATAACCTATAACCAAACATTCTGCTCGTGTCATTTGTTAAAATCACTGCGTTCCTACACTCCTGCACTCTAGACTCCAACATCCAGTTAAGGGCTGCAATATGATGAGCCTGACAGTTTCTCTGTTTTTTCCCTGATAAGGTAGTTCTCTCTCTACCGCCGGAGTTCGCGCCCAGGGTTCAGTCAGCTTTCCACAAAAACCAGGAGATTGTGCTGCCTACCTTTTTTCTAGCTCCTGGCTCAGCTGAAGAAGAAGCTCTTCACACTCTCGATCTGAAGAGATGCCTCACCATTTATTTGGAATGGGTTCTGCCCCTGCGTAAGTCTTCTTCTTTGTTTGTGGCCTCTCCGTGGGCCCAACAGAGGTGTCAACATCTCCAAGTCCTCCATTGCTAAGTGGTTTGTTGCGGCCATCAACTTGGCATATTCTGCAGTCGGCCAACCTACTCCTATGGGGATCCGTGCCCACTCTACTAGGGTAGTCTCCACCCGATCTGCAAGGTGGCCACTTGGCGAAGTCTCCACGCTTTTGTTCAACATTACCGCCTCGACCAGATGGCTCAAGAGGACGTTTTCGGTCAGAAGGTCCTTGAAGCTGTTTTGTCTTCCAGAGTCTACCCTCCCTCTATCCTTAGTGTCACCTGGGATGGCAGGGAAACAGGAAGTTCTACTTACCGAAAGCTTCTTTCCCCTCCCTGGTGACACATTTTTGTTCTCTCCCTTCCTTTAAATAAAGTTTTGTTGCATCAGATTTTTTTTCCTGTGTGGTCTTTGGTATTCACTGGTGTTAGTAGGAGGGGAGGGGCTTTTAAAGTTTGAGTCCTGCCCTATCTCAGGTACGGAGGAGGAGTCCATCATGAGTGTCACCAGGGATTGGCAGAGAAAAGAAGCTCTCGGTTAGTAGAACTTTCTGTTTTCTCCCCTCCGTAGGGACGTCCTTTACTACGGAGGCATTCTCCTTCCTTGATGGACGCATCACATCTGATATTATTGTTCCATTCCGCTACGAAATATAGGTATTGTGTAATAACGTTTTAGTCAGTGAAAACGTATTTGCGGAGAAATCAGCCATGGTTTCTTACATTAAGAAGAAGGATTATACACTATAAGTTGTGTTGAATATCGTAGAGAATCCCTACAGTACATAGGAACCCATACAAACCCCCCAAACAATAAAGGTGAAAAAATGGTCAAAAAGTATATGACTGATACACAATAAAAATATATAAAATTCTACCTGATGGAAAGAGTGTCTGTTATTAAAGGTGTCTATATTTTAAAAAAATGGAAATTTTTTACTCACCGTAAAATTCCTTTTTCCTTAATACAGTGGCAGTACGATTGGGGTATAGTTTCTTAATGTGGACAAGAAGACGCTACAGTTAAAAAAGGGTTAACCTGCCTGTTGATAGAGGCAAAAATTGGAACTTTCCTGTTTCTCCTGGAAGCCATCAGATCTAGCTCTGGAAGGCCAAATCTTGACACCAGGGAGGTGAAGATCCTTTCGGTTAAAGACCACTCTGCTTGAGACCATCTTAGCCTGCTGAGATCGTCCGCAATGGTATTGCCGCAGCCTCTTATGTGTGTAGCCGATATGTCTTCCTGATGAAGTTGGGCCCAACTCATCAACACAGAACAAAGAACCTGAAGGCTCCTTACCCGTGTACCCCCTGCTTGTTTATGTATGCAACTGTCGTAGCGCTGTCCGACTGTATCCTCACGGCACGACCTTCCAACAGGGTTCCAAAGGCGAAGAGGGCGCGAAGAACCGCCTTTAGTTCCTGAAAATTGGATGAACGAAGCAAATCTTCCGGAGACCATACGCCTTGCCGGAAGTGACAACTTAAATGGGCGCCCCATCCGATACTGGAAGCATCCGTGGTAAGTTTTACCCAATTGGGGGACGAAAAGAAAGGCCTCTGGAAAGATGAGAAGACGTCCTCCACCAGGTAAGTTGGGATAAGACCTGACTCGCGATTGTAACATCCAGATCTAGGTCTTCCTCTTGTCTTGACTAATTCCGTAGAATATCCCATTGAAGGGGACGCAGTTGAGCTCTTACCCACTTGACTGCAGGGATGGAGGCTGTCAGTAGACTTAGGATGCTCATGGCTTTCCTGATAGAGCAAGTTGGATGTAATTGAAGGGATCTGACCTCCCGTTTGATCTTCCTGATCTTTGTGGACGATAGAAAAAAGTGTAGAGAAATTGAATCTACTCCTAAGCCGAGGAACTGGATCCTGGTGGAAGGGATGAGGTTGATCTTCCAGAAACTGCATCGTAGTGGTAAGGTCCGCCCGGAGCTTCCTTGAAGATTCGGCCTTGATGAGCCAGTCGTCGAGGTAGGGAACTATGTAAATCCCCCATAGAGATGCCGTCAATGGACACAAAATCTTCGGGAAGATTCTTGGGGCTGAGGATAGACCGAACGGAAGTGCCTTCAGTTCGAAATGATGAATGAATCCGCGTATTCGGATTGCAAACCTGAGAAACCTTCTGGAAGACTGAGCAATTGGAACATGAAGTTAAGCGTCCTTCAGGTCCAAGGTTGCCATGACGTCTCCTTTCTGAAGCAACTGGGCGACCGAAGAAATGTTCTCCATCCGAAAGTAGCGATAAGGGATGCTGCTGTTCACTTTCTTTAGATCCAAAATGGGCGAAAGAATCTGTCCGGTTTTGGGACTAGAAAGAGTCTGGAATACACTCCTTGGAAGTGTAGAGAAGCTTGAACTCTCTCTGTGACCTCTTTTGAAAGGAGAGAAAAGCAAGCCGAATAAAGCTCTCATTTTTTTATCTGGGATGGATATCAGGAACTGACTTCTGGGAAGAGACATGAAACTGATCTTGTATCCCTCTGAGATGATTTTCCGAATCCACTTGTTGCGTGTCGTCCGTTCCCAAACATGAGTGAACCATTGCAGCCTTCCTCCTACTTTGTCAGATCTTCCTCTTTACTTGTTTTTTGGGAGCTGAAATCTTTACCATTTCCTGAGAAGCATCTGTAAGAAGACAAATTTTTTAGTAGTCTTGAAATTTCGGAGTCTTGATCGTCCGGTAAGTACTCTTCCAAGGCTTGTATCCAATAACTTTGAGCCCTAGAGACTGCTGCACTAGCCACAGCAGCTTTATATTGCACACCTGATGCTTGGAATATGCGCCTGCAGGAAGTCTCAACCCTTGTATCCATTGAGTCTTTAAGGTCGGAGACTCCTCCAATGGGGATGGTTATTTTTTTCGATAGCTGAGCTATTTGGACGTCCACCTTGGGAGGCTCATCCCAACGATCTTCACTTTGGAGCCTGAATAGGCGTTTAAAATGCCTGGAGAGAAAAGCCCTCTTCCCTGGGTATTTCCATTCTCTTTCCATAAGTCAGTTCAGCTTGGGAAGGACAGGAAAGCCCTTGATTTTATTAACCTCTTTGTCTGAATTTCCGAAGTTCTTGGGGAGGAAAAACAACCTCATCTTCTGAACTGAACGATGTTGTAGAGCCTGAGGACTGAGAGATTTCACCTGATGATAGATCCGATCTGGAGGATGATCGAGACATTATTTGCGTTTGCAGGAGGATTTACTCGAAGCCCTGAACTGAGCTTGAGCTGCAGAAACCTGAAAAGCCTCAAAGGTCTGTGCTAAGTTTTCCTGGAACCATCCCAGGAAGGATTGCAAGGCATTACACCTCTTTTTCCTGCATCAGTCAGGAAGAGGGGTAGCACATTCAGAGCAATCCACATGCTTTGATTTAAAAGTGGCCTTCCTAGGAATGGGAGCAGGTTTCTTGTCTTTATCCACCGGAGAAACCGGACTAGACATCTGGCAAATGACAATAATTAGTGAGAGTAGGTTTTTTTTTTTTTTAACACACATATATATATATATATATATATATATATATATATATATATACATATACAAATATAAATATACATATATAAATAATAATCTTCTGGAGGAAGAGAAAAATGAAGGAAAAGATAAATAATCTTACCTCCAAATCCTCTGAACCGTGTGGGGGGCTGGTGACATGGTGTCCTGTGCTGAACTATGCCCATGCAGACCGACAGGACTAATCCAAACTTTTTAAAGGTTTGAATTTGGTGCCCTCCAGAAGATCTGATACGCGCATGCGCAGTAGTACGATCGGATCTTCAGTGGAACGCAACGCCACCTGGGCGCGTGTTCCACTCACTGCGCATACTCCCGGGAAATAAAAGATTCTTCATACACGACCACCGTTACGGAGGGGACCTCGCTCTGCTCTCCACCCGGGGAGCAATCTGAGGATGAAGACCCCCAGACAGCAACCCGTGCGCCTCACCAGACTAAAAATCTTCGGGGAAAACATCCCCCAGCCGTAGCTGGATCCTTTCTGGGTGAGCTTGGTTTTATGGGGAAGGGGGAGGGCTTCTCTCTAATTAACCCTTTTTTACCCATAGGGGATAAATCTACCAGATACACTACCAACATGTTTAATGTTGGACTTATATAATCCCTATCTATCATGCCCTAAGTTAAAGCCAAAATATCCAGATTCGTATTCAGACCTCCTTTTTTTGTACGTTCCTAATTTGATTCCTAAGATCCATTCAGTTTATTTTCTTGAGATATTTTCTGCGCTATTTCCTCCTCTCGAACATGAGGGTACAACATCTATTCCTATAATGATAAATTTATCTATTGAAAACATGGGAAGGCATTCAGGGAGAGATGATTGCGTAGAGACGCACGTACGTACGTGAGATGGGGGCGTTCCTAGGGCTGAGAGTCTGAGGCGGGAGCCAGGACGGAGATCAAGCTGCCGGCGTCTCCTGTTTGGCGCCCTGTGTTTGGTGGTGTTCCGGCCCGACGTGGAGACCTAAATTGGAACCCACATCGGAGCTTGCTGAGCTGCGAGCAAATGTCGGGATCAATACCGGGACCAACACCGGGAGCCACAGTGCGATCAACGCCGTGATTATTGCCGCGACCAACATTGTCGCAGTGGGTCCTCCTAAATCGCTCACCCTGCACCATCCCTGCACCACCAAGAAATTACTTTTTTGAAGCTCTGGTGCACGCCACTACAGAGTAAAGGTGTAGCAGCGGTAGGCCTACGGATACGTATCTGATTTTGTCTGCGACCCAGAACCTTGGTAGGATCCACTTTCAACCTTGATCATAATTTTTCATGATCCAAGTATTCTCTGATTACTCTTGATCGTGCTGCTTAAATTTAATACTGTAAAAGTGAAAACCTTACTACGATAACTTATAGATGGACTATAATTTTTTTTTCTTCTCTTTCTTCCTCTTCACATATGTGATTTATCGAATATCCAGATATCTAGACATTTCTGCGTAACTAACTGACATAATTTGAAACCTTTATGTTGGAAGATTGGTTTATGTGAAGAAAGAATTTATAGTCTATAAGGTTAAACAGTTCCTTGTCTTAAATTAAGAGAGAGAAGAAGAGACTCATTTCTTGGAATAAACCATATGCTCTATATTTAAATTTTGCAATCTTTATTCAGCAAAATAATCAATTCACTATGCCTCCTAAAAGTGATAAGCTGGATAAGACTGACAAATTGGACAAAGGGGAGAAGATGAGGAACACTAACAAATCTAGGAAACCTCAATCTATTAGTACCTTTTACTCTCCTCGTAGTCAACTAAGTCTCTCCGAATCACCTGAAAAATCATTACTAGAGCATTGTACTGACGAATTTGACCATACTCAACAATCATTAATTTCTCACAAAGATTTATCAACAGCTTTAGAATCTCTGTATGTGAAGATTAAAGCAGATCTTGATAGAAATTTGAAAGACTATAAAGATGAGATATCTACTTTAAAGGCATCATTACTTTTTCACTCAAGAAAATCTCTATCTTGCAATCAACAATTAAAGATCTAAAAACACAAAATGACGATCTAAATGCTGAAATTAAAAGAATGGAACACAAAGTGGCAGATATGGAAGATAGTTCAAAAAGAAAAAATCTGAGAATCAGAGGAATCCCAGAAACAACGACAAATTTGGATCAATATATCAAGGAACTTTTGACTCCATACCTGGATACTAAACTGATTGGACCAATACCAGTGGAGAACTTTTATAGAATCCCTAGACCTTCCAACCCTAAGTACAAGGACAGCGATAGAGATACTATAGTTATTCTTGCCAGTCTCTGGGTAAAAGACCAGTTCGTTAAAGAATGGCGGAACAATCCCCATAAAAATAAAAAGTTCGCATCGCTATCCATTTTTCCGGACCTTTCTCAAACCACAAGACTCAATAGAAAGAAATTTGCGGACTTTACAATATGTTTAAGGGAAAATAATATTAAATATACTTGAGGATTCCCAACCAAAATTCGAGTTACCCATAATGGCAAGGTCTATACCTGCGTTGACCCCGAACAGCTTAAATTAAAATTAATTACTTTGGGCTTAATCAAATAATCTCCGCCCAAGGAATTTTTCCTGCCTCCTTTTTTTTTTTTTTTTTTTTTTTTTTTTTTTTTTTTTTTATGTACATACGTATAGGTGTGTAATTTGGTT
Organism: Spea multiplicata; assembly: GCA_009364415.1. Lineage (NCBI taxonomy): Eukaryota > Metazoa > Chordata > Amphibia > Anura > Pelobatidae > Spea > Spea multiplicata. The sequence goes on along the minus strand of VKOC01020023.1, from coordinate 396 downwards.
GATAAATTATGTTATCCAAAGAGCAAACCGTTGAGGAAATTAGAAACGTCATATAATATTGATGACACGTAAAAATAATATATATATTTTTTTTTTTTATATATACACTTAGTATGGTGATACTCAAATATAACACTGACATATATGCACATCTCTCTGGAAAAGAAAAGGAACACATTTAATATGGTGGAATACACCTAGTATAGGGATACTTAATTATAACACTGATATATTTGTACATCTTTCTGGAACAGAATAAAGGGAACTTGGAAAAAATACACTTAGCATGGCGACATTTAGGATAACATTTATATATATTGTCACGTACCTGGACGCCGGTTCCTCCAGGCCCTCGGATCCGCAGCCGCCGCGGAAGAGGGGGAGACCCCCCGCCTT
>VKOC01020022.1:0-65227 GCA_009364415.1 Spea multiplicata | reverse complement strand
CCTCTAACTCCCTAACCCCCCCTTCTCAGGATCTCGCCGCCGCCCCGGTCACTTACCTTAAACTCCTGTGTTGGAAGCGTGAGGCGTTTGTCTCGGGTGCCGGCGCTTCACTGCTGAGCGCCGGCGTCTGACGTCATATGCCGGCGCCCAGCGTAAAGCGCCGGCACCCGAGACAAACGCTTCCAACACAGGAGTTGAAGCGCTACGGTAGTTTCGCTGCTTCCCGTTGCTGACACCGGACTCATTGGTGAGTCACCAGGACACTCTTTGCGGGCCGGTCCGAGCTATTCAGCGGGCCGGATGTGGCCCGCGGGCCGTGCTTTGCCCAGGTCTGGTCTACAGTAAGCCTAATTTTGAATTGCTGTTAGCTCTCTGCTAAACTACAGCATGGTTACACAATGCTAGTTTATTTATATGAAATATCACATTGTGCAAACCTCTTAATAATAGGCATTTTACTGTCTAATAGTATACATTAAAAAAAACAGTATGTGAAAAACACTTCCTGCAAGTATATTCAAATTTGAAATTATCATACATGTACAAAAAAACCCAAAACCACATACAAAACAAAATATCATATTTGCTGGAATGTTATTTCATGAAAAAACACAATACTTCTCACCTTCTGCATGAATTTCCACCATGACAAGACATTTGGGTGGGAATTGACATTGTACCAAAAACAGAATTTCTTACACATCTGTGTAGTCATAGGCTTCAATCTTGTATATCTTCAAAAAGGGTATAATTAAAGTACTTTTAACTTTTTAACTATACAATGCAACAGAAATGTAACTAGTAGTCTACCTTCAATATTGGTGAATATATTTAGGTTACTAATGCATTAATAATATAAAATATTGCTAGGTAGGTTGTAACATATTAAATTATAATGGCATTGAATTATAACTGTTCTAGCACATTGGAAGATTTGATGGTTCATTAGGATCATGCAATGGCTTAATAAATATATATATATCTCATAATTATATATTACTCATATTCGATTTATTGATTTCTGCTTCATTTATATTTTCTATGTGTGTGTAAAAATATATATGTATTTATCACATACACTATAGTTGAATGCAAAATCACAACTTAATTTGAATTAATTGTACAATTTTAGATTGTGAGTGATTCAAATTTTTAGAAAAAAGGTATTTTTCACCTATTACATTGACTTCAAGAATGCTTTCGAAATTTGAATATTTTCCCTCTAACATCTTCTGTTTGAACACATGAAAAATCATTTTTGAAATTTTTATTTTTTATTATTTTTATTTTTTTTACAGAAGCAGAGATTTTGTACACTCTCATAACATTCTAATTTAGAATAAATGCAATAAGTTGCTCTTTGGTAAAATCATTTCAGCCGAAGTACGATTGAAATTACTTTTTAATGGGTTTCATGCATTCAGTAGTTTATATTCCCTGGTTTCGGAAACAATATTCAATAACAGCATGAAATGTGTATAATCATTGTTCACATGAAGTACTCAAATGCATTTTTAATGTTTATGATTTTTATTGTTTGAGATGACATTTTCAGTACACTTAATTTAACCATTGTGAAATAAAAGCAAATGCATTGGGATTACAAGCAAAGCATTCCTTTCTGGAGCAAAGTTGGGTTTTTTTGTCAAAAGCAAAAAACTGACTTTTACCTTTCAGCCATCCTATGCATGACTGAGTTTGGTTCGTACAGCAGTAACCTAGAACTTGGCACTGAGGTCTAGCGCCGTTCTACAAACATTACAGGTTCAACCAACAATATCCACATGCAAAACTACGAGTTAGGCAAATGTTACATGATAAATACAGCATGAGTGACACTTGAGATCAAGACATTGTATTATGATCCAGTATGAAACCACTACAGACTGAAAAGGAAAAGCAATTTGGAATCTGCTACAATAAAGAAAAAATCATCAATTGGGCCATAAGGCGAAACTTTCTAAGCACTTTAAAAGCGGTGTTAGAGTTTGCATGTTAGTATGTATGCGTGTAACAGGGGCCTCGAAGAAATACTGCACTGAAGCTCCTCTAACCCTAGACTTGCCTCTGCTTTCATAAGGTGTGTTTATGGGAGAATCATAAGGCCAAATGATGGGTGGAGTGTTGGGCGAGACAATGGAATAGATGTGGGATGACGTGATGGGAGGTCCCAGGCATTAATCCACTACTGGACCCCAAGATTTCTGATGGTGGCCCTGATGTCCCTCATAGAAGATAAATATTACAAAAGCTGAATGGATATGGAAATGGTGACAGGAGACAGAAGGTTAGTTATTGGTATAGTGGTATACATCAAGGATCTGTATTGGGACCTTTGTAATAGTGTTATTAGCAATATTATAAAAAGTCTTAATGGTAAGGTATGTCTTTTTGAAAATGATACAATGATCTGCTGCACAGTTCAAGTGAGAAAGACTAGTGGATTTCCATTTTCTGCCAATTGCTAGTTTGGTATCTATCAGACTGTGAATAATAGAAATTATATATAAAAACTCAGCCCCAGATAATAAAGTGTGTTTACTACATTTCCATGGATGGTGGAACTTCTAATTAGAAGTTTGCCCACTGCTCTCCTTTATAATGGTGAGCAGTGGGCAAACATAAACACAAATATATTCATCTTTCTTTGCTTTGTACACAGAGGTTTGTAAAAATGAATTTAAGAGCAAATATAGAAGACAGATTTTCATTGGAATGTTAATTGTTGCCAGGACAAAAATGAAGTAAGGCAATCTGACTTCCCAAAATGTCTTCTGGAACTAAAGATTCCTCTGCAAACCCATAAACTATGAAATAAAATATCTTTACTAACTTAATTAGTAAAGAACTGATGACACACAACACTAATGTTATGATTATATATATATATATATATATATATATATATACAGGACTGGATTAACGTAGGGGCCGATGGAGCTGCAGCTCCAGTTCCCTACCCGAAAATAGATCCGGTCAATGCCGGACTGGCCCCCCGGAAGTCTCTTGGTTCACTTGGTGTGTGTGTGTATGTCGCGGTGTCTAATTTATTTATTTCCATAAAAAGGCCTACCCAAAACTTCAGCACCAGGCCCATGATGCTTTTAATCCGGCCCTGTATATATATGCTTAACCAAGTATGTGTAACAAGTAGAGATTGTAAGGTTAAAATCCAGTGTCTGGCTACATAAGCAGTCTGAAATGGAGTATTACAGAGGGTCATGTTAGATTTTAAAAGCACCCTAACTGGACCCATTAAGAGCAGGAGAGTATGACCACAGGGCTATGTTGCTTATCAGTTAATTATATGTATGGGAATTGGTTCTGGAGTACACAACTATAAGCCCCTTACAGTTATGCAGGCGCCACACCACAGGGATGTGCTAGTGCCATGATAATTAAATAACATTTTGAGTTTTAAGTTTTGGCCCCTGTGACGGAAGCCTCCATCACTGGAGCCACTGGAGAAGCCTGACTGTCAGCCTCCCCCCTATTGACTATGGGCCCTGGGTTTCTAAAGACTTCTGTGGCTACCCCCAGCAGTATCTTCTCATCACTGATTATCTCCAGCAGACAGCCAGGGTCTGCCACCAGGGAGTGACCGCCATTGTTTTAGTTTAATGTATAAATCAGTCTCCCCCACCTATTGTATTGTTAATCCCGTTACTGCCCCTGTTGTCTCTGGGAGGCAGATTAAGGGGGCGGTTTGTGTCCCAATATCTTGTTTTATGTAAATGTGTGTTTTGCTGGATATATCCAGCTCTGTGTGTCTAAATAAATCAGTCTTCGTTTGGTTTTCCCCTACACTGAGTCTCGGCTAGTGACTGGGGAACCGGGGAAAGTGTGTTGTCCCAGGCTAAGGAAGCACAAGACAGCGGAGGTAGTCGGTCGGACTAGCCAGCTCCGTGACAGCCCCTCATTGGGTTGGGGTGATATCTTCAACAGTTGAAATATACAAATTTGTATAAAAATGTATTGGCCGTAAAATATGTATGGAACATTTGTAGGCATTATAGATGGGGGGGGGCAACATTGTACAGAAATATAAGCAAACTCCAGGTAAGCACAACATTAACAATGACTTGCTATACCCCCCATCCCCCAAAAAGCAAGAGAAGAGAAAAACCCAAGTAGGCGTGCACCTGTTAAGATTTTAAGGGTTAACAGTAGAGCGCTGCATAGTTTTCTGTAACTTGTGAACCTGTATCGTAATGTTTTCCTCCCTGTTCCTTGCTACCCCATAGCAATACGGAGGAATGGTTCACATACAAAACATAGGCTTTGTAAGGGGATGTTTACCCTGCAACAGCTGTGACAAGTGACATTCAGTGTATTAAAATGTTTGGAGAAGCATGCATTGTAATGAGCTATCTAATGCATTTATGTATAGTTACCATCATGTGAAAACATTATTTATTTTGGATGAATTGTGGCCTCAACTCCCATTACATTTTAAAAAATATTATGTAGATTTGTAAGGGTCATAACTAGTGTTGGAGGTGTGGTATGTACAGTATCCACTGCTTTCTTTGCTTTCTTTTCTGAGATCAGCTGATGGGGCATCACACTTGGAACAGATGTCTGTTATGTTTGGGTCAATTTTGAAGCTTACTGTCCACCCAACAGGGGGGGCATGATCAACTCTATTTTTAGATATTTTTCATACTAAATGATGGTTTATATATATATTTCAAAACAAACCCCTACTTGGTCTGAAAAAAACAATATATGATTTGTGTGGGTACACTAATTAAGAAACAGAGAAATTACAGTTGAAGAAAGACACAGCAAAAACACAAAAATGGCTCTGGTCTTTAAGCGCAAACATGGTAAAAAAAAAACCCTGGTCCCGAAGGGGTTAGACATAGGCTCTGATAGAATAGGCTCTGATCTCTAAAACAGAGCATTGGTTTGGTGGTGTTACTATCACTTCTACTTGCACTATACACACATACAAAAAGTCAAATAGGATAAAAAAAATGAATTGATATCACTGCCTGTCAGTTGACAATGAAACCTAGATGTTTTTCCCCAACTTTCATAAAGGCGTAAATTATCAGATTCTAATCTTTCATGCATGTGAAATAAACATATTCCTTTTTAACATAATGTATAATTTTTGGATAGTTTCTTGTTGAAAACATTTCAGCTCTGCACTGCTCTGCTGTGGCTGCCTGCCCATTTCTGTTAACACAGAAGAGGGGTGTTAACTAGAAGAACTTGTTTATAAGGAACTGGGAGTAGTGGTAGGTGGTCAGACTGTACTGATGTAATACATAGAGGAGGGCTTTGGAAGAATGTGAGGATTGTTTATATGCAGCTCTAGTGGGAAGCTTAATTTGTGGGAAATTGGGGGATCAATTTGTTAGCTTTTACTTTCCTTGGAGTGCAGGCAAGAAGGCCCCGGAATTTTAATTTTTCAATTTAAAATCCGTGAAGAGCCTCTCAAATCCAAAAACTCCATCCAGGCACCATCTGGCAGTTGCAGATATTTTTATTCTATTGACTTTTAAAACAAAGCTTGGTACATTACTTTGTGGGATACATATGAAGATTTGTGAGGCCATTTACAGCTGTTACACTGTTTTTTACACCAAACAGCATAACATACCAACTGGTATTTATATAGTGCCTTCCTCTTACCGGTTTTAGCATACACTCTCGGAATTAGCCAAATCAGCAGATGAATAATTGTTATTATTACTCAATCAATGGTACTCATTTATTGACCTCGGAAGGATGAAGGGCTACCAGGATGTGAACCTATGGCTCTGCAGTCAAGACATTTACTAACCAAGCTATCTCTCCTAGAATGTCTACCTAATTCCCACTTAGATGTGTGAGCTCGAACTATATTGGAGGTGGCTTAGCAGTAGCACTCATTTGTCTTTTGACAAAATAATATGTTTCCTCATCTCATTATGTAATATTTTTCCCAATATTACCAACACTTTGATTACTTAGACTACATCAGGCCACCACTTCATCTCTTTAAAAAACATTTTTGTATCCTTAATAATTTTTTCTAAAGGAACTATCATCTGCCTCAATACTTGAGTTTAGTACAAACCTACTCTAATATAGTATTAGATACTTATTTAAGGCAGATAGTGATCAAACATGAATAGTATATCACTATTTTCTATAATATACCCACCAATCTGTTTCCGAAACACATGTTCTGTGTCATTTTATTGTAAACTTACTCCACTTTAATATTATCCTTGTTCCGAAACAAGTATTTGTTCTACTGACAGTTTTACCATTTCCATTTACAAATGCAACTTTGCTTGCTATTTTATAAGTCCTGAACCCTAACCTCTGTGCCATAGACTTTCCTTTCTACAGCTGTTAAAACTGACAAAGAAATTGGAGAATGGTATAGAGTTGGTGAAGTTACATTAAGCCATGCTGATCTTCTGTTGCTGCTATTAAATTGTCTATTCATTGGCCAAACTGATTTATTATCTTGATTAAACAAATTATTGTTAATCTAACCACACATTAATTCGGATTCATTCTCAATGTTTACCTAATAAATGGGGCTAGACTCTAGTAAATTATACCATATGGCCAGAGATAAACATAAAGGGCATTTATAAGCCTGATCTTGCAACTGTAATTAGCAATCACATACATTTTCATGATTCAGATATGTGTGTTTGTTCTTGATTTAGTTTACAAATGCGGCAGAATTGATTTTCTTCAAAAATAACAAAAGGTTGAGGGAAATTGTAAAAAAGCTATATGTATACTAAACTACATGCATCTTTTTAAAACAATGTTTTAAAAAATCTTTTTTATTTTGAGCTTAGCTCATGCATTTCAAAAGCATATATTTGAGGAAAAAAGCTTTTTGTTGTTTATAAATCTTCTTATGAGATTAAAGATGTTGCTTTTTAAAACTGAAAGTTCAACTTGACAAAAACAAACAGAATTGAATTAAGAGCCTTGATGTGAAACTTAAGCATAAACTTCAAAAGAAAGTAATTGTTAGTATCAGGAAACTAAAAAAAACTGAAAGAATATTTTACAAAAGTGGATATTTTACTTCTCGGAAATATCTGGAATTCTGAAGCAGTAGTTATTAGTTATTGTGGGCCCTCCTCACCTGTTGTCTCTGTAAGTCAAATTGTTATGTTACATACTACTTGTTTTGTCCTGTCCACCCATTGTACAACTCTTCATGGTGCTATATAAAATAATAAATAATAATAAAAATAATAGTTTGTTGTTTTCATTGTGATTCATAGATGTTTTTGTAGATACAAATCTACTAGTTAGTAATACGTGAATTGTCTAAACTTATTTTTTATGCTGTGTTGGGATGCCAATATTTTAACACCAAATGCTGGGAAATCCTTAGTAGTTAGCACTATTAAAAGGATATTCAAGGCATATTTAGTAGTGAAATTGTACATTGGAGTTCAGTTTGCATAGAACAACTTATTTCACCTGTGCATGTGCTGTAACTAATGGTAGCTCTCAGTGGGTGTTCACTGCAGGTAGAAGGAAAACTATTCTTCAACTCAAAAAAGGAATGCATGTGTAAAATGCATCAGAAACCTTGTGGTTAACATGTACGGGTTAACATAGTGTACAGGTTAACATAGCGACAACTTACTTAAACATTTTATATTTAGTAGACTTGTTTACTAAATAAGTTTAGACAATTCATGGTTGATGTCAGACGAGCTCCCTGCTGGCAACCAATAGAGTCGCTCGTACAGACTTTTAAACTCCTGGTGCCGTAACTTGGCCGGGAGAGAGCGCAGGTCAGTTAAATGTCCGTACGAAAGACCAATAAAGTCGCTTGTAGGACATTTAACTGATAGAGCAGGGACACCACTGGTTTCTGCCGGACAAGTTGCTGCATTAGGATTTTAAAAGTCTGTACGAGCGACTCTATTGGTCGCTCGTATGGACTTTTAACTGTTGCAGCAGGGAGACCAGTGGTCAGGTTGCACCTTAATGAGTTAAGGGGCCGTGCAAGTGAACCTGTTGGTCGCTTGCACAGCCCTTTAACTTACGGATTTCCGCTCCCATTATCTAACGCAGCATTGCAAGGGTTAACGGGAGCAGAAATCTGTAGGTTCGCTGTCAGGAGCTAAAAAGGCCGTGCAAGTGAGCCTATTGGTTACCTGCAGGGTCTTCCTCTGGCATCAACCAATTGGTTGATGCCAGAGGAGGTCCCTGTAGGCGCCCAATAGGCTCACTCGCACTGCCCTGTAACCCCTGACCACGAACCTACGGATTTCCGCTTTCGTCAACTACAGCAATGCCGCAAAGATAAGGTAGGCTAGATGGGGAAGGGACTAAGGAGATTAGTAGACGAAGACGATCACGAAGATTTGTGTTGCGTGTCTTTGTCTTCATCTACGTTTTACCGCCACTGTCTTCTCTTCTTCATGTCTTCGGAACAAACACGAAAACGCACTCTTCGTGTTCGTTTTCATGATTGCCCGAAGACGAATGCACAAGTCTAATATTTAGCTAGTTGTTTATATTTCTTGCTTTTTAACTAATGCTTCTGACACATTTTGTTCATATTCTTAATGCATAATTGGACATTCTAGCATCATTGAGCCCTTCATCAGTCTGATTAAGCCCCAGTCGGTTGAGAGATACCTTTTACATATATTTCCACCTGAATTTCATATCCCTTTTCTGGCTCTAAAGTGGTCTATTTCACCCCTTCAACTTGTTGTGCAATTCACTTTTTCATTTCAGACATTTTTCAAGTAATTTTCACTTGATATTATATATACCTTGCATGGTATTTGCATAAATACATATCTGTGGATTCGCTATCTAATGGGAAGGGTTTTGATTGTGCTAACTAGCATCCTGGCCTAGCTACTTACCCAGTGTTAAAACCGAAACAGATTTTATTAAAAGACAGGCGGCTTCATATAATGCATTATTTATTTTACTACTGCGAAAAAGCAGTAAAGGTATAAACATCAACACGGGTAAACAAAGAATTAAAACTTTTTTGACTATTGACAGAATCCACAAATCCATCAGGACATCAGAAAGGATATAAACTTTTGTAGTGTAAAAGTCTTCTTTCTCTCCTCCCTACAGAGTACCATCAAACTTATTTTTGTAAGAACATTTTCATAGTATATATCTTTGTATCATTATTTAGTTCTATTTTATTATGTTCACATTGGTTTAATATTTAATTTCATATTCTGTTTAATTTTTCTTTGGATTGTTATTTCATGTATCAATTTGGAATTCTAGAGTCAATTCCTTCCATTTGTTTCCACAGTTTTTGCTACTGTCCTGCAGCGTTAAGGCTTCCTTCTCTCCATTTCTTCAGGCCTTTCCCATTGTTCAGTGGGTGTTTGTGGAGTCCATATTTCAGAGCCTGCTAAGATGTTGCTTCTTTTTATTACATCGTTGCCTAGTTTTCTCTTTAGATTAATTTACCCACCATCAATTTTTAACCTAATTTATATTTTAAAATATATTTCAGAGTTAGCTCACATTTAATGTTTTATATTGCCACCATTGAGTATGTCATTAGGATACAATGACTGACTAAATATAGGTATTATTATTAATGAGGGTCTGGTTAGCAACTCCATTTTTTTTCTCAGAAACCTGCATTGTGCTAATTTATTCATTAAATGTCTGTTATGTTGAAAGCATCCCTTAAATTGGCTCTTGTTTTCCATAATAACACTGATCCAGCAGAATATACTGCATAAATTAGTAAATTCTGAAACTATATGATGTAATTGTTTTCTAGTACCATAATAACAGTTCATTGTCTTAACTGGAAGAATGTATTTTGTTCAAACTAGTAAGAAAGATGCTGACAGTGTAAACCTCATGCCCTGCAGATAAATTGCTTCAATAGATAGATAATGTAATAAATGTTAATATACACTGAATGTAAGCAGAATGAATGAAAGCTATGGTAAAATGCATTTATTTAGGGCTTCCTCTACCTATAATAAAAAGGGAAGAGTTAAGGAGATCAGATATATTTGTGCAAATAATATATGCTACATATCTCTGTACAGGGCTGGTGCAAGGATTTTTGGCAACTTAGGCGAAACCTTGGCGTAGATCATACACAAGACATGCCCCCAGCACCCTTTGTCCTTTCTTTAACTGTGCTATACCTCTCTACCACATGTAGTTCAGGTATAGATCAAATAAATATCATATGGAAACACAGCATTGCTTGTATAGATCAACTGAGAAATCACAAGCAAACTCAGCACTGAAGGTATAAATAAATATACATTATATAAATATTATATATTAATAATAAAGTATTATTATTAATAAATAAATATTGTAAGTAAGGAAAAGATCACAGGTCGCACACACCCCAGAAGGCAGTTCTGGCACCCAAATTGTGCAAAATGGACTAGCTGTAGCACCCAGATTGCACACATAGAGCTTACTGCAGCCCCAATATTGCACATGTCTGATTTGCCCAGCACCCAGATTGCACAAATAGGATTTACGGCAGCACCTATATTATATAAATAAGACTTGCTTCAGCACTCAGATTGCACATATTAGGATACCACCACCAGACAGATTACACACAGACATTATCCTTGCCCAGATCTTACCCAGCACTCAACTTGTGCATTGGAATTCTTATGAATCACTATTTTAACCGCCTTTTGGCAAATTTGCCAATTTATAAGACATCACGAAAACAAGGCCAGCCCCCCACAAAGCGGAAGAAAACATAGCAAAAAGCTCTGAGTTTTTGTGGGCCCTTTCACTCACAATTTCTCTCATTCTTGTTCACACTAGCTCTCTAAATTTGTTCCGTCTGCACAAGCACCCAGATTGCACCTACAATGGCCTCCTATGCAAATGAAAAGTCATATAAGCACTGTACATTCAGAAAATAATTCTGTTCTATTTAAGGTAGGTTAAGAGAATACATTATATCTGCCACAGGCAAGTAAAAGCTCTTACAGTCAAAGATCTGTGAAACAAAGATCAATATCACACAGATTCTGTAATCAACATGCAGATTAATGAACACTACCACATTCAGAAGGGAACACCAGAACAAAGATCAGATGAGTATTAGAATTGCTGAGTTACAGTTAATTCCCAGTTCCCTATCAATCTCCATCTATTATGACTATTGATGCATTGCAGACATTCAGAAAAAAAACAACCTAATGATTCATAACTGCTGGTTTACAAATGAATTGTTGGCATCACATAAGAAAGGACTTATTTGTCATTGTTTCAAGAGCTAGAATGTCTCTATTTCAGATTTCCTTCAGTTACGGCATTCTTTCAATTTTCCACTGGGCTTGTTAATCAAATAATATATGTACAATATGGGATCTATTTATTCATACTTTTTATCAATTTGTTTCTTTTTGGTTATAATAGCCCTTGACCAATTCTGTAATAGAGTTAAGCATTTTGTAATGAAGTAAAAGGGACTTGATAAATTTGAACAGATGCAACTTTTCTCTTGGCAGAAAATGTACCCTCTAGTCTAATTATTTCCGACATTGTGACCATTACAGCTCACACTGCATTAAATTAATGAATTGAGAAAATTGAGCAAATATTTTGATCTCTTTGTATCAGTGAGAGAAAAAACCCGAGCTACAGAGAGCAGGTATCAAAAGACTGACACTGGGTTGTGTATCTTGTATCGGAGATATAAAGTCCAGCCAAGTATAGTTAGTTATCCAATTGGGAGGTTTTTGTGTATTAAAAAAAAAACACCAGTAAATGTGATTTTCCAAACTAATGTTTACACAAACTGTACAAAATAAAACTTGCTTATTTTAAATCTTGTTGGCAGAGTTCCGGGCCCATGCCTCAAAATATCCACCAGAGGCAGAAAAACCTTGCAAAACCACATTTTGTTTTAATTTCCTTCCACCAAATACCAAAAGTGGCATTATTGGTTTTAACATTCAGGTCTATACATTGAAACAGACAGTCACAAAATATCGATGCATCTCTACTAATTTTGCATGTTTTAAATAATACATAAGAAGTTTATACATATTTAATAATTAAGAAATACTTAAAAGTTAAATTTTCAGAGGTGATATCCTGCTTAAAGAAATAATGAATAATTAATGCTCATTTGGAACAACAAAATCAACTATCTTTTTATAAGGTCAAGAAACACATCATTTCTATAATTAATTTTATCTACCCTGTAAATTAAATGAGCATTTAAATATAATTTTAAGTGACAAGATGTTTATCTTTACCATTAATAATCTAGTATATATTTGAAGCAAGCTGTAAAAATGATTGCTTTTAAATACGTTTGAAATATTACTGCATTAGTCGTTTTTAGCAAATTTTTTGCATGTAATATGGGTTTACGGTTTAAAAAATATTTGAGATTGACAAATTAAACTATATTACTCTGGGACAGGGCCATGAAGCGAATGGGATTTGAGTCCTTACATCCGGAAAAAAACAGTGTACTAGATAGGCGAAATGGTCTAATCTGCTGTCAAATTCTATATTTCTATGTTAAGAGATAACACTAAGCTTTGTGAATAGCAACCTTGTCAAGTTTTTCATGTAAGAAGTGTGAGATGGCATAAAGGATAGGTGGGTTTGTGATTTTTCTTGAATGTCTTCTTGTAAATTTTGATATACATTATTCAGGGTTCCCCTCTGGCATTTATAATGCATAGTGAAGCTGGTGGGTCAAAAATGTTTAATCTCAACTGCAAACACCACAATATCGATAAGCATTCATATTACATTAAAATGATGTCTGATTTTTACTAACTAAATTAGCAAATGAAAATTGTGTTTTATTTATATAAAAATACAAACCATAATATTACTGATAAGCCTAGAATAGCAAGCTTTCCATTTACGCACATGTTTTAAATATTCTGTAAAAAAAATTTAAAGGGTGCTTAATGCATTAGATATTTCATTTGGCATCTAAAATGTGGCAAGCATAAACACTTATAAATAAAATATTAGGTACTTTATGTCAATCAATTAGACTAAAATATTTATATTGTCCTCTATGCTTTTGCTAAACAAAATTACATTTAGTTTAACCTTGGCATTCCCAGGAAATGTTAAAGGAATGCTTCCCTTCAACTACAGGAAGTTTCAATAATAATTGTATTTTCTTAAGTAATGTGAATATACGTATTCATTTAATTTTAAATGCAACCAACTAGTTAACAAAGTAAATCAAATTAATACATCAGTTATTATTATTATTTGAAGTTCAGATCCAATTGTATCACATTCATTTGATATTTGTTTTCTTAAATGTCTGTTGGAGAAACCACCTAAAAGTACTCATGTGAGCAAAAAGAGTTTTGCTGGATATGCACATTGCAAACTCTTAAGGGCATATCGAGTTATCCCCAATGCTTTAATATGATCTTTACTCTTATAGGACATCTGTTTAGTCCTTACATCATTTCTGGATCCTTTCTTGGAAGTGTTGGTGTATGTGGCATTCTTAACATATATTAGACACAGGTAACATCTACTGTTTTCCTTATCAAACTCAGCCAGTCATTTATTGTTTCCATCAATTTAGATTTAGTTTTTGCCGACCCACCCAAACAGATCCATGTATGGATCCATACAGTCTTGTTGGCCTATGTGTAGATTTTATACAGGGAACCAGGTAAGAGAGAGATAGTTACTCTAAAATGTCTCTAAATGAAGAACGGATCACACATCAGATTATTAATGTGACTAACACAACTAAAATTCAGTACAAGTGATCCAAGAAATGTTTTAAGAAAAAACATTTGTTATGGAACACAAACTAAACACACTAAAGACTGTTCTCCCAAATAGAAAACCACTTTCCATTCTTCTATTTTAATATTTTTTTTGTTTGGTTGGATATTGCAGAAAAGATCCCTTTTATGCTATTATGTCACAATGTGTTTGTGTGATGATGTTAGGCATTGCATGCCACAAGAGGTAATGATATCATTATAGTAAGTATACTGGCCCATTTCAGTGCAATAGGAATTTGGGTCTTCCTATTGGTATTCAAACTCTATTAATTATATTTTGATATATGCATTGTTTTTCTTTGGTCGTGATATGCATTGTCATATGCATTCTGCTTTGTTCATTAAACAAATCAGCAAAAAAAGAAAAAGCTCTGTTTCTCTGAGGAATCCGGTAGGTTAATCAATGAGTATGCTGCATTTTTTATTTAATGTCACTTTGAAATAAATGTACTGTAAAAATCTAGCGCCAAGTGATTTGCACCAGCAGCAACAGAAATCAGCATGTGATTCCCCACAACATACCTATAGTATATACAAAGTATATACATTTGTTACAAAGTGTAACAAATAGATTGTAACCTGTTTCTTTTCCTTGACTGAAGGGCAGGTTTATATTGGTCGGGTTCCACTCAGGTAATCAGACTCAGCTGTCCCGAGCAATCAATAATTGGTGCTTCAGAGAAGGAAGAGCAGCCACTAGTGTGTGCAGACACACATGACAGCAAATAATTATTGCATGGTCCGGGCTAGTAGGGTGGAATCCTGATAATGTCTCACCAGTGGCGGCAGATTTAAATTTTGCACGTAAATTGTTTTTATCCTTACTTACTATGCATGCTGTACATTTTCTACAAGAATAAAAATATTTTTTTGAGTTAAGAAGTATCCCACTTTGGGGGACGAGACTTGCCTTGAACCTGGACCTCTGTCATGCATTGCTTAAGGAAACAACGGTTCAATCTGTTGCCACCCTTCCTCATACATGTATTGTTCACAAGGTACACTTTACACACCAGTGCACAAGTAGTATAGGTTGTTTCTGGTTTCATCTTGCCTATATCATGAGGATATGGAACTTAAATCACACTATACAAAGCACAAATAGCTACACACCTAGGATATACAGTGATTTAAAGGATTTCAAGTCAAATTTAGTAATATATAAACATCATATTGATGATTTATTCTTTATATGGGAAAGCTCAGCCACACATTTAGAGTAAATCCTCACGTGTATTTATAATAATAATAATACTCAACGGGGAATTAAATTAACAAAGAATTAAAATACTGAAAAGGAGTCTGATCTATTGATCCTTTCGGGGGCACATGTCTAGGAGCTGTAAGGACCTGCCGGCGGCTCCCGCTATCCGAACAAGCAGGAGGCTGAACACAGGGACTGCGTCTGAGCTCCCCTGCGTGAGGGAGCACTGGAACCCCGACGAAGGTAACACCCAGAGACCATCAACCATAGGCCTAAGTGTGGCGCCTAATATGCAGTAACGTAAATGTTGTTCCGTAACCTTAAAGATTGTATATGTTGAGTGAAGTGTACTGGGTCACCTCCATAAACGAATGAAGAAACAAAAATTGCAAGTAGAAAAAAGTCCCACATTATTATTATTTCATATTCTTCTTGTAATTTTTCTTTATTATTTTATTTTATTTTATTTTTTATTTCTTGTTTTTGTTACTTACTCAACTTACTCATGCTTCTGCAGAATACCCCAATGTCTATTCATGGTATGTCTGACTATGTTGACTTATTATTAAAAATAAAAATCACTGGATAAATATTGTGTTTTTCTTTCTGTTTTTGTATGTCAAAAGTTAATTTTTTGTGTCTTTTGTGTGGACTCACATTCTCTTGATATACTTTTTTTAAGACATGTTTGGAATGGACATACCTAGGTGGCAAACCTGGTACTATATGTTAGATATATAGATGATCTAGAAAGGAGTGAGGGGCGACCTTAATATTTTTCTACATTCTAACAACAATGATGCGAACAGTCAGAAACAGGTATATTTTCTGGATCAGCATATCTATATGAAAGATAATAAAACTTTTACTAAAAAAAACATTTTTAAAAAAGTTGACGCCAATAGCTATATAGGCACACAGTGTCACCACTCCTCATGGCTAAAGTGTGTTCCCCAAGTCAATTTATTAGAATTAGGAGGAATTGTAAAGAGGAAACTATTTTTAGAATAGGCTGTCTGAAATAGAAATTTTAGAAAAAGGATATCAAGAGCCTGTAATCAATGCAATTATTGAGTTAACACAAAAGACACAAAGATATTAACTTCTGACATCCATAAAACAAAGATCAAACCCCCATATTTACCCAGTGATTTTTAATTTTTATAATAAATCAAAGAAGAAGAAGAAATAAGATAAATAAGAAAAAGGAGAGATAAAAATAAAAGAGAGAAATGAGATAATGAGAAATGGGGAGGTGGGGGAGTTAAGGAAACATGAGAGTGACTTGGGAGGAATAGATAAAGAGAAATGAGAGAGAAGTGAAATAAAGAAAAAGAGGAAAGCTAATGAGAAGGGGGAGGAGAAATAAAGAGAATCAGCAGGAGAGATAAACCAAAAGGGGAGAGATAGGGAAAAGGAAGAGGTAAAGAGAAAAAGGAGGAGAAATACAGTGGAAAGGGGAACAAGAAAGAGGAAGATATATAAAGAGAAAGGGAGGAGAGATAAAGAAGAATTAAGAGAGATAAAAAGGAAGAGAGATAGAAAGAAGAGATAAAGGAAAAAAGGAGGAGCGATAATGAGAAGGGGACTCAAGTAGAAGTGATGAAAAGTTATGGTTAATGGGGTGTTTATGGTTAATTTAGGGGCAGTTATGGTTTATGGGGTGTTTATGGTTAATTTAGGGCAGTTATGCTTAATGGGGTCTTTAGGGTTAATTTTAGGGGCAGTTATGGTTGATAGGGTGTTAAGGGTTAATTTAATGCTGAGGGTTAATTTAATTAATTTAATAAAGTTAACTTAAGGTGCAGTTAGAGGTAAAGGGGAATGTAAATCCTGGGGGCAGTGATTATTAATGTATTTATTTATAAAAGTATGGTGATATTCTCTAAATGATTCGAATCCCTGTAAGATCCTGATCCCTGTAAGATCCGGATGCCTGTAAGATCCGGATCACTGTAAGATTCGGATCCCTGTAAGATCTGAATCTTTGAACGACTCTCTGCCTTCATTGATATCACTAGAATAGGCAGGCGGGAGGGTTCATTGACTAATGAAGGGGCGGGGCCAAACTTTTTGTGTGTCTGCACGAAGGGACTGGGAAACAGTAACTCCTGAGAGTCACACTGAGTGATCCGAAGATTCGGATTATGAATCGGATCATTTCAGTGAACAAGTCGAAATGATCCGATTCACTTTAATAATCCGAACTTCCCATCACTAGTGTCTGAAGGCAGATATGCTGCAGTGAGCTTGCCATGTGGTTCCAGTTGGATTACTGAATCCAGTATACAGCTGAAGGCCTACATCTATGAAATAAGACCCTAATGCTGCCAGACTGCACCAGATACAGATATCAGAGGAAGGTACTCAGGAATAGTTACAGGCACTGAGACCATTACTACCCATTTCAAGGGAAGTATTATCTCCATCAAGGGCCCCAACATCTATGTGCACCAACGATACCCCAGGGGACTGACAAATATACAAGGTTGGGTTCCTAATTATTTGGAGGGACAGGTGATTTGGACTGGGCTTGATTTATCTATATTTTGGTTGCTGTATACCTGTTGATATTATTGAACTTGGTTC
The DNA here is from genome assembly GCA_009364415.1 of Spea multiplicata. Taxonomy (NCBI): domain Eukaryota; kingdom Metazoa; phylum Chordata; class Amphibia; order Anura; family Pelobatidae; genus Spea; species Spea multiplicata. Next base: position 47,671 of record VKOC01020022.1, on the reverse strand, counting down.
CTTATCTAAACTAATACATTAGAACATTTGTTTGACAACTTTACATTATAGTGGCTGTTTCTTTCTGTTTGAGTTATATGTGTGTCCTAGTACACTACACTACACTCTAATTCCCTGGAGTAATTACTAGGTGGAGGCACTGCCAAATGGTAATATTAACCCCTAACTCTCCACTATGCAGAGGCCAGGATCTCCTGTAGGCGCCAGCCAGGATGTACACACCATGAGGGATGTTAGGCCCAAAATATCACATATATATATATATATATATATATTAATATTGTTTTTGAATTTTTCTCTCTTGGAGTGTTGCTCTCTCTTAATAAAAGTGTAGTTAACACACCAAAATTGGACAAAAAAATCATGGGAAACGATGGGAAACATGGTAGAAGTGTTATAGACTCCCTACGCCATGCTATCCCCCCACACACTTACACATCCATGCTATCACACACACACTCATTCACAAGCATTCACTCTCACTAAATGTTTTCCTACCTTTCCTCTGTCGCTGTCAGTTTTCCCTTTACAGCTCCTTTTCATCCTCCTCTTCGTTCTTCCTCTTGTCTCTTCTTCTGTGTCCTTCTGGTGCAGTGAGCGCGGAAGGCAGCGGGCGTGACTTAAGTCCCGATCAAATCCTGATGCACAGCAACAGTTGCCGCGCGCATTGCAAGAGAGCAGGATCGGAGGTCTGCATTAACAGACCTCCCGCTCCCTTGATTGACCTTAAGCCGGTTAGAGGGAGATTGATCTTCCCAACCGAGTCTGCTCCTCTAGAGGCGGACATTACTGTCCATCTCTGGAGGGGTGCTGGCGTGGTGGCACCCCCTGATGAGCGGCACCGGGGAAGACCGCCCCCCCACCTGGAGCCATATATCCATCTGCCACACATATTCATACTAAGAAATATACACTTGTTATTGCATTTTACACCAATAAGGTGATACCATATAATTTAATGTAACACATATTACATACGCGAACAATCTAGGTTATATTCTTATATTTGACGTGTTTCAATGTTATATGTATTTTTATATTGAGTTCAGGTAATATTATTTACTATCTGAGTAGGGAAAATAAATTATGCAATACCTGTTTACATTGAATAAGTATGAGGAGTATTCTATTTATATGTTCCAAATGTTTTCCAAGGGACATAAAGTCTTGTCAGCTGATAAACTTAACAGATCATAAAATAATATTGGTCCTATAAAATGCTAAAATAGTAAATGAAGTCGTATATGAATATGAATAGTGGGATTATCCCCGAAAAAATATCACAAATTGCACTTGCCAACATTGTTTATTAAAATATGGTTTCATCTACAGTGGAGATGAATGATTCACTTTCGCCTACATTAAATTTTAATAGGTAAAATAAATGATACAATGATGGGCACAAAATAATGAGAAAATTGTCTTTAAATATTTAATATTTAAATCTCATTAAAATGTACTTATGGTGCATTTTAAACCATGATACTATGATTAGATAGTATTAATTCCTACAAATTACAATGATTTCATTTATTTTGTTCTTGTCTAATAAGCATAACCCCCTTTTTGCCCTGGTGTGCCAGACTTGGCAACACTTAGTTAAGGTTCTGACACCAACAAGAGGCTCATGAGTCTCTGCAATATATGGCTTCAAGATATTGTTGGAAGTAACTACAGGTCTCTAATATAGACAATAATTTCTAGCTAAGTAGCAAATAATGGCGGAGTCTGTGATTATGTAATAGGAATGGATACTAGATTTGTGCAGATGGACTAAAAAATATTCAGAATGATGTTCTGTTTAATGTTTCTTAAATTAGTCCTTTCGGGTTGGAAGAAAATTTCACAGCCAAATTGGTTGTCACTTACCCTAATTCACTATACTATAATTACAATATTTATTTATAAAGTAGTTAAGTTTTTTAACATTTAGGCAGGTAGTTATAGTTGGGTTTTTTTCTGACTACCTTTCACTGTGTATTTGTTACAAAGTATTGATGCATTCAGTGGATATAACAGTCTACCCACTTTTAAGAGTACATTTTTCCACTGAATTTTTGGGGGTTTATATAGGATGATGAGTTGCATTGTCAAAGACAAGAAGTGCATGGATTGGCCTCTTACATGTTCATTTGCATCACTGGTATACCATAAATGCTCGGGATTAAAGTTAAGTTAGTGTTGCCAGATGATGTTCAATGGTACTAGGTAAAAGTACTTGTGCTGGATCTCCAATGTTGCTAGTGATGCAATTGAGGTATCAACCTTAAGGTAATTTATGAAAGCATTGATGATGTAATTTGTGATGTCTTCACTGCCATTGATGATGACATTTGTGATGTCTGTTGTCATTAGCAAAAGTGAGAAATTAATGAAAGTTTTTTTTGCCATTGAATTTCCCTTGGTTTTAAAAAATGTATCAATAGACTTAAGTAAGTATTAAATAAGTAAAAGTTATGGGATATGCAAATTCAATTGAATAAATGAACTGTACGGAGCCTTTCTTACACAGGCTGTCAGAGCAACAGCAGTCCTGAAAGCCTGTGTGAGAATTCTGGCAATAAGAGAAAGCAGTGGTGGATGAAAGTCTTTCTTTTTTTTTAAGATCCCATTGAGAACTCGCTCCCCAGTGCCGGTAAATATGTTTAGTGGGGGACATTAACCCTGCCCATGAAGTAGTGAAGAGAATGAGGCCATCATTTAGTTTGTCTAGCTATTTAATGTGCTGGTGGGATAGCTCAGTGGTGAACTCCCCGAAGATGGGTTGAAAATGTCTGCTAATATAGTTATTCCCTTGGCCCTCCAACCCTTAAATCTAATGATCAGTGTGAGTCTGTCTGCCAGTAGTTTATTCAAAACCTTGAAATCTGAGTTTAACAATGAGATTGGTCTGTAGGAAGCCGGAGAGTAGGGGTCTCAATTATACAAGCGATGTTGGAGTGAGGGGAGACCTCTGATGTAGAAAAGGAAGTATTGAAAGCTAAAGTAAGTGAAGAGGTTATTTGTTCTTTCAAGATTTTATAAAATTCTGCTGGGAGACCGTCGGGACTAGGAGCCTTGCCTAGCTTGAGACCTCCTAAAGCCATATCAACTTCTTCCTGTTCTATGTCCCTGTTCAGGTGGTCTCGCTGGGATTGTGTGAGATAGGGGAGGTCTATTTGCTGCAAGAAGTAGTCCACTGAGTTTGCAAAAACAGTCTTGGAGCTATAAAGTTACTGGTAATAATCCGCAAAGGTGCGATTAATATCCCAAGAGGAGGTACTTAAGGAGCCATCCTCGAGTCTAATGGCCGGTATGTTGGATCATGTTATGGCCGATTTTACCAATTTAGATAGGAGAGTTCCCGTCTTATTCACATGATGGAATAAATCTGCTTCTTTATATCTAATATTCAAAAGCGAAGCGTTGTGTAATAAAATGTCATGGGCCAATTTAGCTTGTGTGCATGCATTCTTGGAAAGAGGAGAAGGGTCTACAATGAGTCTCCTCTTTTGTCTTTGATAAATTAGCACTTAGTTATTTGAGATTGATCACGGTTTCCCTTTTCTTTTTTGTAACATAGGAAATTATATGACCCCTGAGGGTAGCTTTTGCTGCATCCCAGAAAAGAATCAGAGTGTGTTTATGTTCATTATTGTTTTCCACATATTCTGCCCATGCCAGTTTTAGGCTGGAGCAGAAGTCCTGTGATTAATACAGTAAAGGGTTCATCCTCCAATTAAAGGAGGAAGGTATGGGGGTCAGAATGTGAATGATAACGTAATTGGAGCGTGGTCCGAAATAAGAATATCCAGTATCTGGGCCTTGTTGATGAATTGGGAGAGGGTTGTTGCACATAGAAGATAATCTATCCCTGTGAAGAGTTGTGTGGGTGCGAGTAGAAAGTAAAGTCTCTTTCAATGGCGTTCAGAATACGCCAGGAATCAATAAACTGAAGTTGTCTACAAAGGCGAGAAATAGGATTATTTCGTGCTCCCGTTCTAGGATAGGTTCCCCTACTATGATCTAACTGAGGATCAGCCCATGTGTTGAAATCTCCCCCAAGTATCAAATTGTCACTATGAAGAGAGAGAGAAGGGTTGCGTTTAGAGCAGGGGCATCCAACATGCGGACATGAGACCTCGAGGTGCGGCCCGCGTAAGATCAGCAGCCAGGGCAACCGATCTGATGCGGGCCGCACCTCGAGCCTTGCTACTTACTTGTGGGAGGGTATTTTGTACTGCAGAGGAAGCGGGTCCCAGCAGAGTTCACGTGACATCACATGACTCTGCTCCAGTCCTGCTTCCCCTGTGCAGTGCCAGAGAATGCAGAGGGAGGCTACGCCCCTTGCTGAAGTCTGTGGGCGGCATTGAGGAGCTACAATGCAGGTAAGAGGGTGGGGAGGGTGTTTGAATGAGTATGCATGATTGAGGAAATTAATGAGTATATGAATGAATGAGTGTGTGTGTGATAGCATGGATGTGTAAGTGCTGGAACCTAGGCATGATGGGACTGTGATTGCTGTTAGCAATCACACTCCTATCATGCCAAGTCAGCCAGTACATGCTGAAACCTAACTAGCTGCGCCCCTTGTGTATTGATGCTGCCAGCAATATGGGGTCTGCACATCACTTACAGCCACCCTGTACCAGTATGTACTGGCTGACTTGGCATGAGTGTGATTGCTAACAGCCAAGTCATATTGTTGATTTTTTTGTGGTGTGTTACTTACTTTTAATAAAAGTATGATTAACACACCAAAATTGGACAAAAAATACAGTAACAATATTAATTTATATATGATTGTTGACAGCATTCACACTCCTATCATGCCAAGCCAACCAGTACATGCTGGAATCTGGGTGATTGCTGTTAACAATCATAATATATATATGATTACATTTTTTGTGCAATTTTGGTGTGCAAGTTACTTTTATTAAAAGTGTGGGATTTTTTATTATTTTTAAAGGTGGGGGGGTCGTTTCGGGTTCGCTAAGTGAACCCTGAATTTTTGGTTTTGGTCCAGAATTTTCATTTCGGGTGTATCGCTAAGATAAATAGAACTATTTCATTTTTTACCTATCCAGAATCCTGAATTTGTAGTCACCAAACTTTCTAGGCCCAGAAATCAGTGAGAGGAAAAGTAAAGGTTTAGTGTTATTTACTTTATTTTAAGCAGCATATCTTATTAAACGCCATATTTTCTCACAGTGAAAAATGAGTGCGGCCCTCGCACGCATACAATTCTGATGAAGTGGCCCACTGCAGAAAAAACTTCCCTGGACTAGAGGAATCCCCGATATTTATGCCTTAGATCTGAGAGGAAATTTGAAACAGAAAAATAAGGCTGTAAAGAAGGAAGATATCTAGCGGGTGAGTGGGAATGGTAAGCACTGTACTTTAGTTGTCCACAGCCCTAGGCATGAACAAGGGCAGCGCCGCTGCTTCACCTCCACAGCCATCATCCTCACTGCAAAGCAGCAAACATTGATGCTCCATTCATATAATGTGTGGTGCCAGGCACAGCCTACTATAAAGGTACAGTCCTTTATTATGTAAATGAGCAACTTGAGATATTAACCATAACCAGCCCACAGTGAGCAGTATCACACAGGGGAGCCTGGCTGCTTAAAGGGAAGATCTGCCCCCAGCTTTGTGTCAGAGGGGCTGCCACTCCACCCAACCTACTGCCCTGAAAAAGTCATTAGAAAGATGCATACAGATGCTGCTAAAACATTTACCCATTGCTTCTTGTACTAATCTCATGTAGAATACTGTATGTGATTTACATTTGAATTTTGCAAGAATAACTACAGTAATTCAAAAGTGTTAGCAAACCCCTTTTCTAAGTGGATGACATAATAAATACAATTACAAGGTCAATGAAAGATCCAGTTGCACTGGGTTACCTTCAGAGAAAAAGTAAAGCATCTGTGATAATCTTGTGTTGGTGTAGTTATACTACAAGGTAAACAGTCCATTAATGGAGGAAAAGAATTGAAGATTATACTTATCGATTATTCCTTTTTCCTAGCTCATCTCTTGACAGCAGTGTCAGGTGACTGGCATCCCCTCCTAATCAGGTAGGTAAAACTTTAAACACCCTCACCTTTTTCCACCTCCCTCACGTGTAATAACAAAAACATACTAGAAAATTATACAAAAAAACTATTTTATTGGGTGGGAAATACCTACTGCCAAGAGATGAGCATGGAAAAGTAATTATCTGTAAGAAGAATTTGTTTCTAGAGGGAGGCTGCTTTCTGGCATGTTGAGAGGCTGCTATGTTGATTTGGTCTGGCTGCATGGTCAGGGCGGCAAGCATTTCAAAATACTCCTGAAGCATCTGACTTGATGGGCGGCTTCGTATGTCAGGAGTGCCAGGAGCCTGGGAATGTCTCCTTTGGTATCCCATGGTTGCATGGGTGGGAGAAACAGGCAGATTTTCCTGAGTCTACGAAGAAGCTCAACATCCAGACAGCCATTCTGCAGATGGACGAGTCACACCCTTGTTCTTACATTTGCATAATTTCTGTAGTTTCGGATTGTTATACTTTTTATTCGTAAAGAAAAACTCACGCTCTCTAAATGTTTCCCTACCTTCACTGCTGAATGCTTCTGTCGACCAGTACTGTATCTTCATCTGAATCTCTGTGGACATAACCCAGCTGAAAGTTCTGCCAAAATGTCAGCGCTTGCAGTGACATCCTCCCCCTAATTAGAGGATCAGGACATTATGTCATCACAAACTCCAAAAAATCCATCATTTTACTTTCACTTGAATGGGGACAATTTAGCCGTGCATCCAGTGACATCCTCCCCCCGATCCTCCAATCAGGGGAGAGGACATCATCTACACCACTGTCATTTTGCCATAACGGGAACTGGGGGCAATATGGTGGTGTGTCCGGTGACGTCCTAACCCATTCCTGGGGGACAGGACCTTACCTAAAACGTCTCATTTTGGCCTAATGTGAACTGAGGACATCACTGCAATCGCGATCATGTTATGTTGGTGGAGATGTGGATGAAGATAAAAGAGAAGAGAGAACATAGAAGATGAAGATGTGAAAATGGTCAGCAGAAACGGAAAGGGTCAGCAGAGAAGGTAGAAAAACATAGCGTGAGAGAGTGAACAAGAATGAGAGTCTGAAGGTGAGTGAATATGGGCACCAGGCAATAAATTTAATTCCCAAAATAAAATTGTCTCCAATTTTTTGGCGGAACCAAATGGGCAGGGAATAAAAATTTTGCCCGAAAACGAATGGGCCAAAACCAAACTGAAAAATGTGTCCGAGTCGTTTTTGGCTCATATGCACATGTCTACTGCAAACATCAGCTCAGGATCCATAAACCTTACCCAAACTCACTCTTTTCTTATGAATTAAACTATATTCACATTATATTCTGCCAAGACAACAATCTCTTTTGTAACGTCCCATAAAAAATATAACTCCCCATAAGGCTTTTAACTTTCCCCTTACTCTACTTTTTTCAACCCAAATGTGTCTCAGACTCTCTCTGATAGGATAACATTTTTTTTATAAAAAATCTTTTGTAATGGTCTACAAAGCCCAGTTTTTAAACACAAGCAACCTGAGAATGTATTATTACAAATAGAGAACCATAAAAAGATATACTATGAAGTTTCCAAAATCATTAAAGAACATGATAAACATAAAGAAATAGAATAGATTGATTTATAGGCTGAATTTAGCTGAAAATAGATGAAAAATGTTTTTGTGGATAATTGTTAAAAGGTTTACTATAAAACTAAATACAAAATATTAAAAAAGGAAAGGTTGTAAAAATATACATTAAAATATGAGTAAAATACACTGCACCCAGTAAAATGATTGTCTTGTTTGTGACCCAAATAAATTGACCTTATGAAAATTGCCTGCCTGTATTTCCACTGAATAGGGACCTAAAATGCATTTGAGCTGAATATACAGTAGATTTGCCCTTGTCAGCATTCTAGAATATAAAACACTGGTATCATTACTATCTTACAATGAATAACATTTTCTCTCACACTTTTTTTTCTTTTAAAATGAAGACAATGTTCTCTTCACACTTAAACTAATTATAAGTGCCTGAAATAGCTCACAACATAATTATTCCTTTTCCCAAAACTGCATTTTCTGTGATGTGCTTCATTTATTGAAAGAATATTTTAAGAAAAGCAATACCGTCCCTTTTGGAACAAAGTACTTGGAATTAAGTTTAGAATTAACCAGCTATCTTAGCTAGTCTTTTTTTAATAAAAAGGATATGACCAAAGCACCTACCAGTACCAGTAGTGCTTTAAGTAATGTCAGTCCTGATACCGCAGGCGACATTAAACATTAAAAATAATAATAAAAAATGGGGAAAAATTAAAATAAAAAAAAAAAATTTGAAAATAGTTTATGCTCTTTCCACTACAAATATGCATTAAAAGTGCCCTTCCTTGCTCCAGGTTAAAAAATAATAACAAATAGTGTAGAATATAAGGGAGCATTTTACTCTGTTGTTCTTCTCAATGGATATTGTTGAACATAAATGCCTCAAAGGGACCTAATTTGTGAAATTGTAAATATTTGTTTATTTTTTAAATATGTTTACTGTTTTTATATATATTATTTATAATAAATGACAGACTGTTAAAAAGTGATATTACGATAAATCCTTATCTGTCTTTGGGAAAACAATACATAATTTGTGTGAGTACCCTAAACAAGAAAAAGAGGAATCATGGTAGAACAAAGATATGCTAACAGTGGCAAAAAAGCTCTGTCACGAAGGGATGAAGTCAAAATATTCCTGTGTACCAAAATGTACCAGTGATGTAGAAAGCTTTTTATCTTAATTGACCTGTGCCATGATTCAGATACAGAAGATTATAACAATGCAATGTTGACAAAAAAGCATAATACCAAGACAAATATTATTTGAATGCCTGCAAATAATAGTGGCATGCCTGTGCCACTGCAAACACAGTAACATGGAAATACCTATAACCAAGGTTACATATAGCTAACCAGACATTTAAATTGCAGCAATGCATTTCTGGCAATATTTGTTCTGTACACAAGTCATAGCTATTTACTTTATAAAAAAAAAAAGTTTCTATTTTTCTAAATGATGTGTTTTTAAACATACCAAGGGTGTGAGTAATTACTAAAAGTGTGGATCATAAAAAATGTTTCCCATCGGCCTCAATAAAAACCATAAAAAGATGTGTATTGTAATTATCTCAGCTGGATAATACAGTATTTGCTCGATTATAAGATGAATATTAATTTAGAAAAAAAGAAAAAGCCTGAATATAAGACTACCCTATACCAAAAACGTTTTTGGTAAATATTAATTCACATGTAAACTATTTTTAATAAAAATTATGATTGAGGAAAATTTATTTTTTGCTTTTATTTCCTTTTATATGCCAACCTGTCCCCCAGTTATGCACATCTGCGCCATGGCTTGATACTTGATACCCAGATATGCCTTATACCCCCTATATGCCAATCTGCCTCCCTGATATGCCTAGTATACCTCCTATTATGCCAATCTGCCCCACCAGATATGCCTTATACCCCCTATATGCCACTCTCCTTCCCTGATGTTGCCACTTGGCACCCCCCTTGACATGCCTTATAATCCACTATTTGCCACTCTGCCTCCCTGATATGCCTTATACCCCCTATTTGCCACTCTGCCCCCCAGATATGTCTTATATCCCCTATATTCCCCCCCTGAATTACCGATGCATCTCTAGACCTGTCCCCCATGCTCCCTGGTGTCAATTGGGTACAGCCGGTGGATGTCTGCACGATTTGCGATCCACAGGACTTTCACCGGGGGTTCTATGATTGAGCACCGGAAGGTCATGTCACGCCGGCGCTCTTTTATAAAAGCCCCGGCAGAAGTGCCGGGAGCAGCGGAGGTTGTCTGCGTGCATCGCACGGAGCAGCGGAGGTTGTCTGTGTGCATCGCACAGATGTTCACCGGCAGACAGAGAGGAGGATCCAAGTCCCCTGCAGCGCTGCGAGGGATCTGGATCTTAGCCTTATAGGCAGACTATATTTGAGGTCTGAATATAAGACGAGGGGTACTCACTGTTCTGCCAAACTCTATTTCAGCTCGGCAAGACAGCTGGATTCTGGATTTCAATCCTGCTCTGCTGATTTCATTCTCCAGTCCATTTCTCCAGCTGCTGATGCTTTATTCGGTTTGTTTGTCTCACTGTGACTGCTTCAAAATCACATAACAGGATTAGGTCCGTAACTCTGGAAAAAATAACTTTTATACAAGGTAATGCATTGGCTTTTGCCAGCCAACTTTGCTCAAGGTTTCCTTCCTGAACACAGTGGCATAACAAATATGTAAAACCTGCAAAAAATCTCCCCTTGAAGCTGCAGGTCCAGACCCACACCAGCTCACAGAGGCAGGGCTGAATCTGATTGGCAATAAGTATATGATGCAGCAAGAGACATATTCGTCCAAGTACATCTCCTGCACACCAAATAGCTAGGGGCAAATTCATATGGGGGGGATACTGCATTTATGCATTTGCAAGGGGGCATCATAAAAAGAGACCACTCAATTACCCTTCTAAGTATAAACTTGTTTCTGCAACGTGTGTGCTTTTCATAGCCTGTGTATCTTGTGAATGCCTCTGTTAGTGTTATATAATTAATTATAATGAATATTAACAATTATAAATATGTCCATAATTTACAGATCCTGCTCAAATCCAATAAATTATTCAGGTTTTGCTTTAAATATCTTTCACTGCTTGATATGCCTGTATAGCCTCATGTATATTCATAAGAACAAATTATAAAAAAAAATGTTTGTACTTTGACAGTACGTCAAAGCAGGTGGTATTACAGATGAAGCAGATACTATACAATAAACACTTTTTTTTTACTTTGGCGAAACGCAGATGTCTGCTAAAAATATAAATTAAATAACAACAGTTTTATGTATACTATATGACCAAAAGTATATGGTGCCCATCACACTTACAAAAGCTTGTTGGACATCCCATTCCAAAACCATGGGCATTAATATTGAGTTTGCCCCCCCCATTTGTGACTGTAACAGCATTCACCCTTCTGGAAAGGATTTCCACAAGATTTTAAAGTGAGTCTTTGGAAATGTGTACACATACAAAGGAGTATTTGTGAGGTCAGACAAGAAGGCCTGACTTGCAATTGATGTTTCAATTTATCCGAAGGGTGTTTAGTAGGGGTTAAGGTGCAGGAGTTCCTCCACAGCAAGCTTGTCAAATCATGCCTTTATAGACCATGCTTTGTGCAGTCATGCTGGAACAGTAAAGGGCCTTCCCAAAACCGGTACCACAAAGCTGCAAGTATGCAAAATCTTCCTATGCTTTAGCATTAACATTAAAGCCCCAGGACATTATCTCTCGTCCACCAAACTTTACAGAAGGCACTATCCATTTGATTACTTAGTTTTCCCCTGACATCGGCCAAACCCAGATTTGTCCATCAGACCTCTAGACAGCGAGGCATGATTCATCACTACAGAGAACATATTTTCGGTGCTACAGAGTTCAGTGGCAATATCCTTTACACCCCTCCAGATACCGCTTAGCATCTTTTAATGTTGTCCTCTTAATGCTTCAATCCTTTTCTGTGATGTGTTACAATAGATTAACATAAGAATCAATCACATTGTCAATAGCTTTTAAAATTCCATTTTTTTGCACTTTAAGCACTTTATTGTTCTGGCTGGAACTAATGCTCTTTTCTTACATAAGTGTGATTCTGTAGCTTTGGAGTTACCTCACCGGTGCTGTGATCTGAAGTCAAGCTATCACATAGTTTTAAATCTTTATTATCCCACTTGCAGTTATTATACACCTAATGCTAATCAGAAACAAAAAGTGTCTGATGGCTTGACCACTGATTTAAAACTGTTGGATAGCTTGACTTCAGTGTGCAGTTACTGATACAGGCCCGGAACCTGGGCACACTCTGCACTCAAGAAAGGGTAGGCTAGGGCCTGTTTGCAGGGAAAGCAATATACAATTACAACATTTCTCACGCTCATGCTCAGATCTGACCCACCCTTCCTGTTCCAGAAGCTTCTAGGGTGAAACCTCTACTGTCATAGGCTGATTAACATACCCATCAGAAAAGGACCTGGCAGCTGGTCAAATAATGCTGATTGGCTCACAGCAGACAGCAGCCCAGTGACTGTTGCATGGGGTAGTTTGGTGCCCATGGCAACAGCTGCAGGGGGATCAAGCAGAATCTCTGCACTAGGTTACACGAAATGCCAAAACATTACATTAAATCTACAAAACAGACAGATAGTAATTTCAGATATACTGATCTGATAAAGTTTGGATTTATTGTTGCTTGACATTATTTTTAGGAAAACAGGATTCCTAATTAATAATATATCTTCAAAAATATTATTGGTTGTAAACATTGCATGAACAGCAAAAGTTAAAACTATTGACATTTATTAACATTTGTTCATGTTATTTATAGGTCACTGGAAATATTTAATGAGCGCTCATCATGATCAAGTGTGAGTAATGTGAGAATCTTTGAAACCGATTAATCCATTCATTTTTATCTCATGCTGTTCTAATGTATTTTTTATGCTAAGCACATTGCTCTTAATGGGAAACAACTGCTAATCTGATTTGAACCTTGTCATTTTTTCCTGGGGTTGTGGTTTGATTTACAATTAGCACATGTAGTGACATTTGAGGAAAACTATGATTGAAGTATACATCTTGGAGAAATAGGTCAAAAGAAATATCAGCAGATTTATCTTCCACGGTGTTTGATGCTAGCAGAAAATATTGTATAATCATAGGGGTTACAAAAATATCTCTGTGTTTGGACTTAAAAATAACATTTCATACATGTTATGAAAATATTTAATTATATATTTTGGGTACTGTAATTGCTTACCATTTATTTGTGAAACCCAATATCTTTCTTTATAATGCTTCTTCTACTGAAAATTCCCTCTTGGGAAAATTTCTTAACCACATCTTTCCTTGAATTTAGATGACTCAAAACATGGCTCAGTTTATTATGAAATTGATTTATTTAAACTGGTGATTTGCAGACATTTAAAAACATAACAAAATAGGTATTTTGAACAAAATGCACTTTAAATGTTTTTGTTTTATGTCTATTTGCAGCTACGGTAAAAGCAGAACATGTTGGCAGTTTGACTCCTGTTTGTATAACTGTAAAACTGTGCTGTGAAGAGACTGGCTGTATGAAAATATAGTAATTCATAGATAACTAGGACCAATAACATTTGTATCATATTTGACAATTGTTCTTTTACATGCATTCTTTTATATAATTAGAAATATGAAATTATTATTTTCTTTTCTGAACATGCTCAAAGCAAAGTGTGTTTTCTAAAGAGAAACAGTACATTCCTTTGGCTGTCTCCCTATAGGCAATATAAACCAAAATAAAGAAAGTGTTTTTGTAATTGTTTAATTCACATATTATGATATCTGTATCAAATACAAATTACATTAAGAAAATATAAGAACATCCTTGCTCTCTGTCTGTAATTAATTTATAGCACTTATAGAACTTGACCTAGAGGACATGTTACCTGATTACCTGTGTCTTAGCAGAAGATAGGCACCACACAAGGTAAGCTGATTTATGCATGTAAGTGATTGGGAGTGTGTATGTAGGTACATGGGTTAGAGAATGGGTCAAGAAACCACTATGTTTAATTTGACCTCTAAGGCTAAAGAGTGACATCTGTCTTCAGTTCTTTATTCAAATACAGAGAGCATTATTGATAACAAACACGCTGCACTAACCATCAACGCTAATGTAATAAAATGGAGGCAGTATAATTATTAAATACTAATCTACACCCACCAGACAAGCCAGAAGGCTTGATTTTCCCTCAGAAATCTTAACAAGTTTAGCAAGGGATCAACGATCACCGGTGCTTCTAAAATGCATACTACATTTTCTGATTATTATCTTTTCTCAAAGGAGAACAAAAATATACTATTAAGGATTTATTTACCTAGATTATAACTGTAGCAGTTGTCCTGGATTCATCAATGACGTATGTTAAATTTAACTTAGATTATTTTCCCTTTACAATGACACCTCTAAATTTAATAACAAAGGATTGGCTCAGTAATACGTACTACATAGCAAATTATTATTGTTCTTCGTCTTCTTCTTCTTATTATTATTATTAGCAGTAGTACCAGTAGATTAATTTAGCCATGACTGTATGATATGTTTTGATATTTCAGACAAGTGGCCATCCCAATGTTCTTGGTGGTTGGTGATTGACATTGCTATGTCTGTAATGATGTCTTTAAACTCATGCTTGCAGCAGGTGGCTGATGAGTGCCAGCAGGATCAACGTAACACAGTGATTTATCTTTCTATTTTTTTTAGTGTCTCAATGAAATAAAATATTTTCAGTACATTCTGTCTCATATAATAACATTAATATTCAACTATGCCATTGGTCTATCACAACAAACCGTGTAAATATTAAAAACTGAAAAGAAAAACTTCTCTATCTAACTATAACTATAGCGTTCAAAAGCTACATTTGTGGTTTTTGACTGTAGCTAGTGTCGAAGGTCATCAGGTTAATATGAACTACTAAGGTGTACATTTTGAAAGGTCATAAAATAGCTACATCAAAGAAATGGAATAATAAATACATAGACCTGATTTCACAAAAGAAATTTACATTTGCATTGGTCAGAAGATTTGTTAATTAGCTCAACAGTGGTGGGCAAAATAGCAGGTGAAATTGGTGTTTCACAAGACTGCTGTATATATACACATATATAGTGCATTTCCCTGTCAGAACATGTCCATTCCCTTTGGCAGCCTATTTGGTTGGTGTGCTATATGCCTTCACTTTTATAAGAAAAAAATAAAATATATATATATATATATCATGCTATTTCTAAAACCTTAAAAGCAAAACACACTGGACTGTTATGATGTTTGATTCAACCTCACCTAACTCATGGAAGAGCTTGTGTACTGACAATAGGAACAGCCAAACACTGTCCTGATGTTCTTAATTATACTTCATTATATAATTTTTAAAACTCTTTTTATTGAAAGAATAAAAGGTATGATAAATCATCAAGTGTAAAAAAACATACTAATTATTCCAAATAGTGCTAGTAAGTGTTTGCATCACATAGGGAAAATATGGTGAAGGTAAGGGTACATTGACATATACAAAACTCTCAAAACAGGAGAACAAGAAATACTGTTTGTATCATAAGAGTAAAGCTTGACAATATAGCTTAAAACTAAAGCTGTTGCAATGTTTTTCATTGACCATCGGAGATCATGTATGAATACACATGTAAGGAACGCACCAATTAGAGGTTGCATAACACCCCTTTTATCAAGAGGTTTGCTTGCCAGGACCTCCAAGCTAGACCCATCTACATGGGGCAGGCTCCCAAACACTGAGGAGAAACCAGCACAGTGGAGGGCTACAAGCCCTGTATTGGATGCATATCCCTCAATGCTTAACCCCTTCAATCCCAGGGGTTTTTGGTTTAGCGATTATTCTCTGTTCCTGTGAATAGTGTACCCATGTAAACTATATATTGTTTTTTCAAGGAGAGATAGAGCTTTCGTTTGATACCATAGTTGGATGATGAGCTGAAGATTTAGAATGAGAAATTTAGTAAAAACTAGTGAAGATTCGAAAAATAAACTAATTTTTTTTTACATTTTCCCTCTGAATCCTCACAAAATTAGGTCAAGTGATGGAAACTCCCCTCCAAGTTTATCAATTCAGGTGTCCTGATTTCAGAAATACCTAATTTATATAGATTTTCCAGACTTTCCCAGCACCAGGGAGCATACTATTAGGTGTACAATTTTGTATAATTTTTATGCCTATGGCTTAACCGGTTTGGGGGTTGTGAACGGGGGCAGGAGGGTTATACTGGCTAGATGTTATGCTAGGGCAATGGGATGTAAGGTTTTTTAAGAATTTTTTTTATTATCTTTTTTTAAAAAATTTTATTTTAATTTTTTTTTACATTTTTTTGTATTTTTTATATATTTTGTTTACACAGTAATGGTAAGAGGTCCTCCTAGGGACCTCCTGAACATGCCAGTGATGTCACAGTGACATCACAGCTCACATTATAATTTTTTTAGTATTATTTATATTATTATTTTAATGATTTATTTAATATTATTTTTAAATGACTAACCGTTTTTTTTTTCCAGCTTTTCTGTTACAGGGCGGGAGGGGGAGTGAGAGAGATGGTTTCTCACTCCCCTCCCCGCGATCCCCCTGCACCGATCACACTGTGATCTCTATGCAGGTCCTCACAGACCTGCATAGAGATCGTAGCGTCTCTGTGCCTCATCGGAGGGCAGGATATCCCCGCAGGGGATATCCTGTCCTCCGATGACCTTCCGGGTTATGTCAGCAGTGACGCAACCCGGAAGGGAATGCCCGATCGCGCGTTTGAAACTGCACGATCGCGCGATCGGGCAGTTTACCGGTAACAGCTTACCGGCTTTCATGCTGGAAGCTGTTACAGGCGATCGGACAGCAGAAAGCCGGCAAAGCCTGGTCTCCCGTGCAGCGGCAGGGATGTGTCCCTGACGCTGCACGAAGGGCTGGACGTACCGGGACGTCCATAGGGGTTTCTTTGTGGGCGTTTTTTGGACGTCCCGGTACGTCTATAGGGGAACGAAGGGGTTAAAGTCAGGACCATGCTATATCTTGAAAGGTGTTGTACTATGACAGTCTAGTGGATCTATCCAGGGTACTGATATAAAGAGACACGTTATTTAAAAAAATGGCAATGAGCTGGAATCTAGCCACTGTGATAACATAGCCTTTTGTTAACCGCTAATACAGTAAGTAATAGCGTCTTATTCCTGGAAGAGAATGACAGAGGACTTGTTAAGTGGACGGCCACGAAAAGAGCCCATGTAACTGTAATTTAGAACTTGAGACCTAGCTTGTTGTAAATGTATAATTGGACTTATCCCCATTAGGCCCTATATATCTCAAATGTTCATCCCTACCCATAGAAAAATGCAGTTTAAGAGTTACATAGGCTCTGTGTAAGATCTAGTGGCATTTTGCGATATGATCCAGATACCATAAATTGTAATTCATTGTGGTAGCCTTAACAAGTTGCTCTAGATGAATCTCAAGAATATCATTCTTCCAGAATGATAATGCTTTCTTTTGGGAATCCCACATCAAAATGAAGAAACTTGAGAGCTATCCCTATTTGTTGAAAATACTCCAATAGTTAATGTGTTAAAATCTTTGAGAGGCCCAAGAAAAGTTTCCTCAAACCTTTTAACTACCTCATTGCAAATAATGTAAGTAGTGCATTTTGATAGGGCAGAATCTTTCCTGTATTCGTTGCAAAGTAAGCAGTTTTTCCGTTCCTGGCACAACAAAGTCATCCACCAGTCTGTCTACCATCTTGGCCAACTTCCTAAAAATGTAATCCTCTTTTACCTGTTGGAACCTAAGATTATGGACCGATGACACAAACTTGGAATTGTTTTAGTGGAGGCTCATGCATTTTCTGATGAACGAGTAGTGTGTTAGCGGATAAGCCTACCAACCATGAGTTCTTAGGCAGGTGCAAGAGGGAGGCCAAGTGGTTATCAGGATAAAGCTGCTATTACAGATTGAGTAGAGTGAATTTACATATAATGAAAATCCAAACCACAGCAAATTACAATTTAGATTGTAATCTAATAGATTAGTTATGTTCAGACCACAATTGTGAGTAGGTTGTTATAACTTTTCTAACATTTTGGGTGCAGTATCTACCCTTCAAGAAGCTAGTTTGGGATGGGGAAATTACAGTGCCTTGTAAAAGTATTGACCCTCTTGGCATTTTTGTATGTTGTAGGAATTAAATTGGATTTGTTGGGGGTTTGTATCATTGATGCTCCCAGGGGTGCAAGCATGTGTTATATTGGGGCCAGAATTACTTGGCAACCTTGGTGTGTTTATTGTATGTTTACATGTTTGTGTTTTGAGTCATTGTCCTTGTTAACACAACTGTGTTTATTGTTTCAGGTTTTGGCGTGACAATGACGCTAATAAATAAAATTGGCTGTGGCCTTTTTTATCCATATTCAATGGTGTGTGGTGTCATTATTGGGGTTAAGCTTTGCCTGGAAAAATCGAGGCTTCAACAGTCATTGATTTGCACAACATGCCTACCACTTTGAAGATGCAAAAATGTTTTACTGTGAAAGAAACAAGAAATAAGACCAAAAAAACACAGAAAAACTGGAGCATGCATAACTATTCACCTCCCCAAAGTCAGCACTTTGTAGAGACACCTTTTGCAGCAATTACATCTGCAAGTCTCTTGGAGTATATCTCTATATGCTTGCCACATATCCATCTAGTTTCAGTGCTTCAAGTTGGATGGGTTCCACTGGTGTACAGCAATTTTAAGTCACATCACAGATTCTCAATTGGATTGAGGTCTTCGCTTTGACTAGGCCATTTCAAGATATTTAAATGTTTCTCCTTAAACCACGTGAGTGTTGCTTTAACAGTAGGCTTAGGGTCATCACCCTGCTGGTAGATGAGCTTGTTACAGTCTCAAATCTCTGGAAGGCTTCCCTTAGGAATTTCCCTGTGTTTAGCTCCATCCATCATTCTTTCAATCCTGACCAGTTTCCCAGTCCCTGCCAATGAGAAATGGATGGTGGTCTTGAGGTGATTGAGGGTGTTGGGTTTGCACCAGACATAGCATTTCCTTGATGGCCAAAAAGCTAAATTACCTTCTTCCATATGTTTGGGGAGTCTCCAACATGTTTTTTTTTGCAAACAGCAAACGTGTTTGCTCATTTTTTTTTCTTTAAGCATTGGCTTTTTTCTGCCCACTCTTCCGTAAAGCCCAGCTCCATAAAGCTATACGCTTAAAGTGGTCTCATTGACAGATACTGCAATCTCCTTTCATGTCCATTACATGAAATCCAAATAAAAACACATGAATTGCAATGAAATAGGAAAAATGCCACCTGTATCCTTGCTAAAAATAGTCTGGAGACGTGTGGCCATTATTTTGGATAAAAATGTTAAGACCTAATTTAGGAGAGATTTTGGCCGATAGAAGGACATCAGCTCAGTATCTCAGTTTGGATTCAGGACAACTATTGTTATGGAAGCATTAAAATCCTTAGGATCGACCTTTCCTTGTAACAAATTATTATAAATTTCAACAAGATTAAGACAATTAAGAAATAATGGAGGCATTGCTAAGCACTAACTTTCATCCACCAGGGAAGCCGAAGACTTGTTTTACCCACAGAAATCATGTAGTGCAAGGGATTCTGGGTAGGTATATACAGATCGGGTTAACACCACCACGTTAGCCTCTATATCCACTTTATAAATATTTGAATATATTCAGCAAATGTTGTGATTAATCAGGGTCAGTTATCAGGGATTGGATGTCTGCCTTTAATTAAAGAACCATAGATCTCTTTGACCAGATTTGTCAACAGTTTCTTAGACCTATTACCCCATCTTAAAAAAATTGTTTCTAATATGATCATACACAACATAAGTTGCCATGGGGTATAGGTAATGGAAAACTCTTCCACTTAAAAATAAGGGGGGTAGTAGAGGCACTGTTAAACAATAATCTGCAACCACCAGACAAACCCAGAGACTTGCTGTTTCCACATAAATCTTGTAATGCTGCCACTACTGCAAGGGAGTATGCACAGGGATGTGTAAATTAGGTTAACAATAATCACTTTTTTGCCTCTTTATCCACTTTAAACAGCCTTTAAACAGAGCTCAGGACAGAGATGCAAAAGCCAGATCAGCACCCATGGACAATACTGCCCCTACAGCCCAGTCTCTGAAGGGAGGGGATCATGATCTGCTTTAGTATGTCACAGTACATGTTGGCATTCATGTTTCCCTCAATGAACTGTAGCTCCCCAGTGCCGGCAGCACTCATGCAGGCCCAGACCATGACACTCCCACCACCATGCATGACTGTAGGCAAGACACACTTGTCTTTGTACTCCTCACTTAGTTGCCGCCACACACCTGGTTGACACCAAAAATCCAAGGAATCCAAGGAGTAGGGAACAAGCGACAGTAGTACACAGTACGAAGCTCAACTAAGAAACACTGTGAGAGAGGTCTGTGGGGAGTATATAGGGGCAGGAAATGAGCAGTCCGCCCCCTAGCACCTGATCCCCTCCCACTCTCAGTACCTGATCCCCTCCCTCCAGATACACCTGAGTGGAGGGGGACAGGGTAGTATCCACCTCCTCCCCCTCCCTCTGGTGTTCTGACTGAGAGGGTGGTCACACCATCGGGGGCTAAGCCACACCCCTCCTCGTCGGGAGCACGGTGCGTGCAAAGCACCTCCTGCTCGACAGTTCCCGCGACGAGGGATCCGGGACTCTTCGTGGCACACGGTCCTGGGACCGTGCAACCACGCCGTACGGAAGCCGGCCGACGGGGACCGCGGTCCGAGGCGATGGACCCCGTGATGAGGTACGTGGTCCCCGTCGGGTCTGACATTTGTGGTCGCCAAATGTGGTGTTTAACCACATATAAAAAAATAATCACAAAGGATCATCTGTTTTAACAGATATTTAATAAGAGACAAAAACACAGTAACATACGATAAATGCAACACTTTCCAAGACTAACCTTCAACCAAAAGGCCTAACATAACCCAGCAAAACACAGATTGCCCCATCCATGCAGGATAGTGGACAGAGAGAGACTGAATTAAGATTTTGCATTCAACGGGCATTTTGAATTGCTTGTGAGATCACTGGATGTGTGCCCTCATTAATTTATCAAAAGACACATGTGATACAGGACGAGTTCAACTGGCAAAAACATTAACAACCAATGCTTGTTATGTCACCACATTTGACAGGAGACTATATGTACTTTACCATGTGCTTGGACAATGGGGACCCCACTTCTGCTAGAGAGACAAGTATTATTAGGAAACAATATAACATTACTATAATTAGAACTTCCTAATTAGGGTTTGATGCAGCAATGGCTAAGAAAGCACTGAAGTTATGCGTACAGGGACAACATCTTTAGGGATTCAAACAACCAGTAGCCATAACTGGGGGCCTGGACACCTAGGGCAGATTTGGACCTCTTGCATCTTGCTGGCGTCACATTAATTTATGGAAGTTGAAAAGGTAGCTGCCCCATAGACGTTATGTCCATTGTACAGATTATTCTTATATGCCAATGCCAGCCAGTGCCAACCATCCACAGAAAAAAAGGATAGCGTTAAGAAAAGATGAATTTACTTGACAAGGTTGTAACACTTTTTGTAACAATTTTAATACCATTGGCCCTTTAGTTGATAGGAAATAGTAGATTGTATTGTAGAGTGTCTGGAATGCAATTTTTACACATGCAATTTGTAATATACTACCTTTCCCAAACTTGTGTAAATAAGGTTTTAACTGGAGTTATTTTGGAATCATAATATAATCTCCTATCTTTTTTTCATATTGGCCACACTTGCTATAGATCTAAAATGGGTTGTTTTTATTTGGTTTTATTTTATCTGGGATATTGTTTTAAACCTGAATAACTATGTAACTGCAGTATATATACAGAGTATATAGTAGCAAGGAAATGGAAGAAGATAAAAGCTGAAATAACTGGCTCTGGCTATTATTATTCACATTTGTGTCTAAGTGGTTATGAGTATAAATGTATTAAAGTGACTTTGGTGAAGAGAATGGCCTTAACAGTAGAGAGAAGGATTTCAATAGGCATGACAATACTCTATAGGTAAATATTTAGCAAATTTCGTATCAACTGCTTGATTAGTTTATCTTGTGGTACATACCTGGTTAAATTAGATAAGGTCTGCTTTTGTGCCCCTTGTAGCCTTATATTTTAAAGCAGTTATGTCAAAGTAAACATATTTTGAATAATTCTGTTTATAGCAATTCTTCACTTCGTATTATAATTTGAAAGTATTGTCAAGGTGATACTACAGTATACGATGTTACTCAATATATTTCTCTGTTTTAGGCCACAAGCAAGTACTGTGAAGGTCAGGTGTTGAATGTGAGTAACATAATTCAAATGCCTTGTGAGCCATCAAATTATATCAGCTTTAGTCATATTACATCAAGCCTGAAGGTGGTACAGACATTTCGACTCCCAGCATTGAATAACTGGGCTCATGTCAGACAGTCATTCAAGACATACAAATCATACTAATAACTTATAAATCTTTCTTGTGCCTTTCAAATGTTTTACAGTATAGTCTTGTGATTCTCATGAAAAACACCACATTAATGTGATAGGTCGGTCTGTAACTAATTTAAAGATAGCAAACTCAATTATAGGTGTAATATTTATGTTAAGGCATTGAAACCATAATATATAACATATATTACATGTTTTAAATATAGCAGCACTCTGTTTAAAGTGCAAGCCCACAATGAACCAGAATCTGAGCCATTTGGCTAATCTAGCCCTGTCCATGTTTTCTACTTGCTGTAAGACATAAAACCTCCCTTCACCTGTCATACCCATGCCATGCATGTTGAAATTCCCATCATGTATTAGCCTGCTCAAATATCTGCACTTTCTTTAACCCATTGAATACCAGTGTTTGGAATCGCATTTCTTTTAGTCAAGAAATTTTACTACTACTAAGAGAAACAGTGCATCTACATGATACAATGGTACAAAATAAAAATATTATTTTCCCGTATATGCCTAACCATATGTTAAAAGGGCATAAAGGGATGGAAAATAAGTATGTTTCTGAAAAGACTAAACTCCTTTAGCAAAATGTATAAGACGCACATTATTAATTTTGGGGCCCGAAATTAGAAAAAAAAAATATCATAAAAATCATGCTCATTCTCATCATTCCCATCCATTAACTGCCCCTAAATTAAACCTAAAGACCCCATCAACCATAACTGCCCCTTAATTAGCCCTAAAGACCTCATCAACCATAACTGCCCCTAAATTAACCCTAAATGCCCCATTAACCATAACCGCCCCTAAAGTAACCCTAAACAACCCATTAACCATAACTGCCCCTAAATTAACCCTTAACTCTGCATTAACCATAACTGCCCCTAAATTAATCCCCACCTCCCCTAACTTTCAGCAGCCATTAATTTTATACTTACTGTTAGATGAGTTGCTGTCTGAGCAGTGTGAACCTTATACGAAAAGGGGCGGGGCCAGTTGACAGTGCGTCTTATACATGGGAAAATACGGTTCATACCAATTGCATACAAAGCCCATGTAGATGAGAGTACACTGACAGTACTATATATTGCAGGGCATGCAATCCCACACTTATACATAATGTTGCTAATTGCACAAAAGAAAGATAATATGGTATGCACCTCTGATGTAGCCGATTTTGAAGTCTCCTACAACATCACCCTAATTATCATTATGGCAGAGGACCATGGGAGTTGTAAACCACAAAAACTCACCAGCAAATTTTTCTTGGAGGCAAAGACATTTATGTTTTGGACTACCTTCTCCATGCACTGATGCCAGTCTCAATGTATAGGGGCTAATAAATGAAATGTTATACTTTTGTACACTATGTCCAGTTCCCATATTTCGTTTTTATGGGAAACTGCACAGTACTATGTTTATTTTTTCTGATGAAATTAATTCAATAAAATCTATAAGAAATTCCCTACCTACTTGAGCCTTTTGAATAATGATCACATTCTAAGTGTACATTTACAGCCTCACAGTTCCCTTTTTTGTTATGTTTTGAGTGGTTAGAAACTACACCATTATGTTTGCTGCATTTTTAGGGAGGGGGATCATTTTTCTCGATCACAGAGATGGAGTATGTATGTATGTATGGTGTGTAGATATGTGTATTAGACATGTACAAATGGGCCAAAAAGGATCTGAACAAATTTTTCAGTTGCCCACCTTCACTCTGTCACGCCTAAATGGTGGCTCTGCAGGTATGTCCGATACTCGATACTCCAGTCAGGGGAGAGGACATTACGGTAGCGCCGCAATATTGCCCTCAGTTGGCGCTTCAAGAGAAGGGAGAGGATAGAAGCAGATGCAGAAGAAGATATGGAAGAACATGCAGAAGTAGAAGTGGTTGGCTGAAGCGGAGGTGGCCAGCAGGGAAGGTAAGGAAACATTTAGAGAGCGTGAGATAGAATGAACAAGAATGAGAGTGTGCTTCTTTATTGTCCAATTTACCAAAATTCAGTGTATTTGTAATTCGTAAGAATCTGAATGTATCTCACAAAAGTGAGTACAACCCTCACACTTTTGTAAATATTTTATGATATCTTTTCATTTGACAACACTGAAGAAATGACACTCCCCTCCCCGGTGTCATGTTGAACTTCCAGTGACCAGTGTTAGAGAGTGTGAGAGCAATAACACCAAATTTAACACACCTGCTCCGCATTCACATCTGAGAAGATGTAACACTAACAAGTCACATGACACCGGGGAGGGGAAATGGCTAATTGGGCCCAATTTGGACATTCCCATTTAGGGTTATACTCACTTTTGTTGCCAAGGTTTAGACATTAATGGCTGTGTGGAGTTTTTTTATGGGAAAACCAAATTTACACTGTTATACAGGCTGTACACTCACTACTTTAGCGTCATTTCTTCAGTGTTGTCACATGAAAAGACTAACATGTCACATGACCACTAACCCTAGGCTTGCCCCTTCTTATAAGGTGTGCTTATTGGAGGATCTTAAGGTAGGGGTAGGTCAGTGGGATGGACATAGGGCAGGCTGATGGGAGATGCATTGAGGCCCAATCGCTAAATGTGCATACTAGAAGGACTGAATGGTTCTTATATGCCGTCAAATTTCTGTGTTTCAAGCGAGTTTAGAAGAGTTCATTGCTAGAAAAAAAAAGTTAGTAAACCACTAAATGCACACATAGTCAGGAGTCAACAAGCAGCACAGTCTATAAATTTTAATCACATGGTGGGGTCAATAACTTTGGACATTTATTCATGGAAACATCATTAGTTGTTTCGGCCTGTATCGTGTTACAAGTGCCGACCAGCTGCTTGCCGGCAGCCAAGCCTAAAATGAAATTCCTCATACAAAATACATTATATAGTTGGTAGCAAAGAATATTTTCTTTGATAAAGCTTGTTCCGTTCATGTGCTTCACAATGTTTATTCTTCATCTGCTACAACTAGAGACTGTTAGTCAGAAACAATATTTTATCAACTTGTTATTTTATGATGCTATAAAAGTTACTGCTGACAAACAAATAATACCCATACTTTTGGATATTATTATTGTGTTGAATTATTTGCTGAATGCCTTGTAAGTGCTATATATATATATATATATATATATATATATATATATATACCAATAATTTGAAGCACTCACAGGTGCACCGGGGCACTGAGCACCATTTAACCCTAAAATGACCTTGTGTGAACTTATGCCAAGAGAATATGTCTGCTGAGGTGCACCCTAGAAAGAAGGTAGAAGAGAGGGGCTCAAGAAGAGGCCGAACAAGAAGATGCAAGACACAGGGCCGGATTAAGGCATGGGCTTGCCGTTAGGGTGACCACATGTCCCGGATTGCCCGGAACAGTTCCACCGCGGGACTTCTGGAAGGTAAGTGAACTACAAAGGGGGAAGAGGGTAGATAATGAGAAGGGTAGGCGAGGGGGTAGGTAGTGACAAGGGAGGGAGAGGGGGTATATAGTAAAAAATGGGGGATAGGGGTAGATAGTGAGAAAGGGGGAGAGGTAGATAGTGAGAAAGGGGGTAGTAAGAATATTGAAGTAAAGAGTGCGAATAAGTGAGAGAATGAATGAATTAGTGTGTGAATATATTGTGTGAATGAGTGAGAGTATACATTAGTGTGTGGATGAATTGTCTGAATGAGGGAGAGTATGAATTAATGTGTGGATGAATTGTCTGAATGAGGGAGAGAATAAATGATTGTGTGAATGAGTTATGTGAATGAAAGTGTGAATTAGTGAGTGATTGCAAAAGTGTTTGTGTGCACTATGGATGTATAATTGATTTGTAGAAAGGCAAAAATGGCCAAGCAGGGTGTTTGAGCCTTGGGGACCAAGATGGCACAGGCGGGGTGTTTGTGGAACAAGGATGGCATAGGACAGGCTGTTTGTGGGACAACATTGACTCATGCTGGGCTGTTTGGGGACATAGATGGCAAGTCCTATGTGTGTTATCTGGGTGCTGGTCAGGTTCTATTTGGGCAGTGTGGACGCTAGGCTTTTGCAACCTGTAAACGATGACTGTAATTTAGGGTTTTTTATCTATACCTTTGATGCTGAGTTTTTATGTGAATTCCAATTGATCTATACATGCAAAGCTGGGTTTGTATGTTAATGTGTTGATCTACAGCTGCTATGCTATGTTTTCTTACATTATCTATGTATACCTGCAAATATAAGGTTTGTATGTCTTATTCAGTTGATCTATACATGCAAGTGCTGTTTTATGTGTTGTTTATTTGATCTATACCTATTTTATGGTGCAGGAGCAGAGGGAGTGAATATATATATGTTATATAATATATATATTATTACTGGGTTCTATATATAAATATTAATTAGTATTACTGGTTATATATACGTATTTGCTGATTATACAGACGCGATTTTTTTTTTCTAGAGCAAATGCCTCTGAAAATACCCTCGTCTTATAAATGAGGTCGTCTTTCTATCAGACCCTTCAAAAATCTGCTGGGGCCAGGGCTGCCTACCGGGCTTTGGTCGCGAGCAGCGTCTCTTCTAGCAGCCGGAGAACAGAAAGCTAGCTGCTTCCTCACATAACACTGCCTCCCCCTCCTTTCTCTTTGGGCGGGGCCAGAGAAGTTGCTCGCACAGCCGGGCCCCTGCAGAAGTCTGCAGAGCGGGAGATCTGCAGTTCAGGTAAGGGGGTGGGGGAGGGTTTTTGTGATTGATGTGTGAAGTATGTGTGATAAATGGAATTAATGAGTATTTAAATGTTTGTGAATGAGTGTGTGTGTAAGATAGCATGGATGTGAAAGGGGGGGTGGTAGCATGACATAGGGAGGCTGTACTCACACTCCCATCATCCCCAGGTTCCAGCATGTACTGGCTGCCTTGGCTTGATAGGAGTGTTATTGCTGTTAGCAGTTTTATATATATATATAAAACTGCTAACAGTAATCACACTCCTATCAAGCCAAGGCAGCCAGTACATGCTGGGTTAAAAGGCATATCATGGGGCTGAGTGGCATATAGGGGGTTAAAATGCATTTCTGGAGATATATATACCTCCAGAAATGCATTTTAACCCCCTATATGCCACTCAGCCTCATGATATGCCTTTTAACTCCCTATATGCCAGAGTGGCATATAGGGGTATAAGGCATATCATGGGGCAGAGGGGCATATAGGGGGTTTAAAGGCACATCATGGGGCAGAGTGGCAAGCCTGGGGGCAGATGTGCATAAGCTGGGGGGGCAGGTTGGCAAATAAAAGGAAATTCAAAATATATTTTTCTCTAATCATTAGCTTTTATTAATATGAAATAGTTTACATGAATTAATATTTACTAGTAAAACTCTTTTTCCTTTAGGGTCGTCTTATATTCAGGCTTTTTGTTTTTTTTCCTAAATCAATATTTTTATTTTGGGGGGTCGTCTTATAATCGAGCAAATACGGTAATATTAGCCACTGGTGACAGTATATATATATTATATACATATACATATTACTAATCTTTAGGGATTCTTTCAGCTCAGGCAGAGTTCCATTGGATTGGCACAAGGCAGATGTTGTGCCTTTATTTAATAAGCGATCAAAATCTTCACTGGGCAATTACAGGCCAGTAAACTTAACATCGGTAGTGGGGAAATTATTTGAAGGGTGCTAAAGGTATACATTCAAGATCATATCTTGATCCATAATCCAATTAGTGGAAGTCAACATGGATTTGTGAAAGACCGGTCTTGTCAAACCAAACTATTAGCATTCTATGAAGAAGTTAGTAAAAATATAGACCTGGGTGAGGCTATAGATGTGATTTATCTGGACTTTGCTAAAGCATTTGATATGGTTCCACATAAAAGGCTACTCTACAAACAGAAATTGGCTAAAAGATAGAATGCAGAGGGTTGTTGTGAATGGATGTTTCTCAGCCTGTATGCAGGTATTAAGTGGAGTGCCTCAGGGGTGTGTCCTTGGTCCTCTTCTTTTTAATGTATTTATAAATTATCCCCTAAGCTGCATTGAGAGCCATGTCACATGAATGGTGTATGTGCGAATAACCTTAAATAAACACACAGACAAATGAACTTGGATATAAAAAGGCCGTGGTATTTTATTGAGGCTTTAAAAATAACGTTTATTAACCATAACTTCACATATAATAAATTAACCATTAAGTCAACCCTACTAGCCAGACTTACAACCAAAATTGAAAAGCTGTCCACCCCCCACTAATGGGCAGGTGACCCATACCCCCCGGCGGCTGAAGCAGCCTATCAAGCTAAAGCCGCCCCCCCTCCAAAACCCACGGCCTTTTCAATCATTTCTTGCAGATGTATATTAAAGATGTCACATCCAATTTCAGATAAATGCACCCCATCTGATCTGTACAAACCTTCCAAACCACCTTCAAATTCCGAATGCCTGAAGCTAAAGCCTCCAATTAACCTCAAAATTTTTTTCTAACGATCTATTTAACTTCTTGCGCACCCTGTCTAGCGCTTTTAAACCTTTTACATCCAACCAGAGCTTGCGCGTAATTATTTCCGACCAAACCAAAACAACATTTGGAAACATATTTTGAACCACCAACAACTCATTCTTAATCTGGTGAAAAAGCTGAACTGACTTCACCTTACCGATATCGTTCCCCCCAAAATGCAGAATAATAACGTCAGGAAAAGGAAACTTACACATGCATTTTTTTAAAATCTCCACTACCTCCCCTGAACGCAAACCCCGAATCCCAAACCAAAAAACATTAACATTTTCATGCTTCAAACCGAAATTTTCCCCATAAACCTGTAAGGCTGCTCTTCTCTGCGCCCAGTAAATAAAAGAGTGTCCAACAATCCAAACAATTCTAGCCGGAACATCTGCAAAATATTAGAAAAGAAAGTTAGATTAAATCTGGTCGTACATATAATTTAAACCTACCGGACTCCCAACGACCGATTCTTTTAATAACAGACTCATTTAAACCTCTCATAGCCGCCTCAGTAGCCGCCCCAATCCTAAATGAATGAGACGAATATTTTTCATTTTCCAGTCCCAAATTCTTAAAGCAGAGCGCCAAAACCTTCTTAAATTGAAATTTGGTCAAAGGCAAACCCGATTCATGTATTAAAAAAGCTTTACCCACCTGTGGCCTTAAAGCCAAAAAAGCCTCTACCACCTGAACCGGACAACAATCACCACCCACTCTATACAAACAAACCCAACGCCCTTTACCCTCCCGATCAGTTTTAGACCTTCTTATAAAAAACCTCAAACCACCTTCACTCAACTCAACTTCCTCAAACCATAATCCAGAAATTGAGCTCTTACTTTCTGCCACAAGTTCTCCAATTCTAAAAGCTCCAAAAAATGATAAAACAAAAGCAGTCTTAAAAAGTAAAGATTCAAAATCGCTGAAACACACCGAATCTAACTCACCACAAAGCCTAACTAGCAAATTAAAAGAAATGGGTCTCCTCCTATCAGCAGATTTAATGTCACCCGCATAACCCATCACCATCCTTTCCACTAAAAATTCCTTCACTACCACTGGCTTACCTAGCAATTTTAAGAAAAAACCAACACCCCATAACTGTCTCCTAATAAAATTCTTAGAATATTTCTTCTTCATAAGCATAAAAGCAAAAGCTAGAGCCCCTTCAACTCCAACCTGCGCCGGTTCCCAACCCCAAACCTCCGCAAACGCACACCACTCCTTCCAAGCTCTAGTATAAGCATTCCAAGTACCCGGGGCCACTGAGTTTTTAACAAGCGCACTTATCTTGGCGATGTCCAATCCCAGATCCTCCCAGGCAGCTCTGTTCCCTTTTCTTCTGCATCCGGGGCCAACTCCCTGAAGCGCCTGAACTGAAAGCGTGACAATGCATCAGCAACTGAGTTACAATTACCCGGGATATGAACCGCTTTCAACCAAATGTTTCTACAAAGACACAACAAGACAAGCCGTCTCAACAGACAAACAACTGGCTCTGACCTTGAACGCAAATTGTTAATGACCTCCACCACACCTTTATTATCACAATGAAAGATTAGCCTCTTATTAGCCAAAAGCTCTCCCTAGATATCAATAGCCACTACAATAGGAAAAATTTCTAAGAGAACTAAATTCCCCATCCAACCAGCTTCTGCCCAACTATCTGGCCACTGCCCCACTGCCCATTTACCACTCCAGAACAACCCAAAACCAATTGCACCTGAAGCATCTGTGAATAAATCTAAGTCCTCATTAGACTCAAAGGGAGTTTGAAACAACAGCTTCCCATTAAAATCTTTAAAAAACATTTCCCAAACCTTCAAATCCTCCCTAATCTCCCTAGACACTCTCACATGCATAAACTTTGAAGACTTACCCCTAATTGCCAGCGCCAACTGCCTTGAAAAAAACCTACCCATGGGCATTACCCGGGCTGCAAAAGCCAATTTGCCTAACAAAGATTGAAAATCTCTGACCAAAGCTTTAACTCTCTTTCTTAATCTTAGAATTTCTAAAAGCCAATCCTGCACTTTCTGTTCAGGAAGCCTAAATTCCATCTTTTCAGTGTCAACAATGACTCTCGTAGGAGCAACAGTTTTGTCTTTTGCCAAGGGCACCCCAAAGCGATCCGCAAGCAAATGAAAACATTGAAAAAGCTGCTCGCATTCCACCGACCCAGAACTTCCCATGAACAAAAAGTCATCTAGGTAGTGTATAACATAAGGTAGCCCCGCTTCCTCCTTCACTGCCCACTCCAGAAAGGAAGAGAAAACTTCAAAATAAAAACATGAATTAGCACAGCCCATTGGCAAGCACTTATCAAAATAAAAATTATTTTCAAAGTGAAAGCCTAACGAACAAAAAGAATCTGGGTGTATAGGCAGTAGCCTAAAGGCCGCTTCTATATCTACTTTAGCAAGCAGCGCACCCTTACCACAAACTCTTACCCAATCTAAAGCATCGTCAAAAGTAGCATATCTAACCGAACATAATTCCTTATCAATCTGATCATTTAAAGATCCCCCTGCTGGGAATGACAAGTGGTGAATCAACCTATATGCACCCTGCTCTTTCTTAGGGACCAAACCCAGAGGAGAGACCCTAAAATTACTGAAAGGCGGAGAAGAAAAAGGACCCGCCACTCTTCCCAATTGAACCTCTTTTAAGATTTTATTTCGAGCAATATCTGGAAACTTCTTAACAGAACTTAAATTTTTAACAACAATAACGGAGTTATCAGCATACACAGGCAATTAAAGCCAAAAGTAAAACCTTCCCTAATTAGCTTGGCCCTCTCCCTGCTTGGGTACTTGTCTAAATAAGGGAGCATTTCTGATAATTTTACTGGCGTCTGAGCCATCTTGAATATGCTCCCTGTGCTGCAGCTGGCCCTGGGAAAGATTTCTTTTGAAGCAATGAAAATTAGGGTGACTCCCAGCACAACTAGCACACTCATGTCTAAATTTACAGTTATTGGGCCATTTACACACAGCTTCATTAAAAGCCCAACATACTCCTTTTTTCTGTATGTTGGAAACTGGTCTAACATAAGGAGAAGCAGCCCTTTGCGGCAACATAAGGCTAAGCCACAACCCAATATCCTTCATCCCCCATTTCAAATTTTTGTGAACAGCTAATTTTTGCCGGAACATTTCATCATAACTGAACCAGCCTAAGCCGCTAAAATTCTTGTAGGCTTCAAGCACCGATTCCAAATGTTGAAATAAACCTGAACTAAATTCAGGATGCTTCTCACACTGTACTGCTGAAAAAATTGTAAAAGATTGAAGCCAGTTATTAAAAGATCTAGGTACAATCTTCCTTTTCTCTTCATCTTTATCTCTATCCTGCCTAAATGAGTATTCTTTAGATACTGGTAAAAGAGATAAAATTTCAATATAATCGCCTTTCCAAATTTTCTCTTTTATAGCTTTGGACAAATGAAACCCCAAAGGAGAGCTTTCACAAGCCAAAGACTCTTTCATGCATTCCTCATTAATCAATCTATTCTCATTTTGAACAGTCTCAGTCACTCTGTCTCCAGAGCAGCTAGCACCTCTTGGCTCCCAAACCGCTTCAGGGGCAGAATGTACTCTGTCTTTTACAAAAACAGACATTAACTCACACAATTCATTAAGTTTAGCAAGACTCTGAGCCCCAAATGAGCACTCACCAACCACTGCCACCTCAGGAGACTCCACATTGGCCACTAACTGCTCTTCTACAAGGCTCTGTTGCCCATACTTAGCTCTCTGTTGTGGTGTAGCTTTCTGTTGTGGTGTAGCTCTCTGTTGTGGTGTAGCTCTCTGTTGTGGTGTAGCTCTCTGTGAAGGCCTCTGCTGTGGTGAAGCTCTCTGTGAAGGCCTCTGCTGTGGTGAAGCTCTCTTCTGCTCTGAAACAGTCTTTCCTTTTTTCTTTGCAGGGGACGATGATAATGTCCTCCCAGGCTGTCTGTTCCTTCTATCAGCCCTCCTACCTCTTTCTTCCTGTCTTAACAGGATACTGTCATCCTGTTGACCTCTCACAACCTCTTCACTCAGCTCTTGTGAGACTGCAGCACTAGTGATGTCCGGATCATGAACGAATCGTTCATTTGATCCGGTTCTTTTTAGTGATCCGGATGAATCGATTCACTAGACTGAACGATTCATTTGTAGCGGTTCAGTCTGTGAATCATTCAGCTGTAACCTGATCCTAGAGCTGTGAGTCATCTGCAGAGCACTCAGACACAGACTCTGGGATCAGGTTACAGCTCATTAATTCACACAGGAACGATGACTCATAGAGTCAGAGACTCGTTCAAAGAGTCGAATGATCCGAAGAGTCGAATGATCCGAAGAGTCGAATGATCCGAAGAGTCGAATGATCCGAAGATTCAAATGATTCAAATGATTCGAATCTTACAGGGATCCGGATCTTACAAGGATCCGAATCTTACAGAGATTCGAATCATTCAGAGAATATTACTGATACCATACTTTTATAAATAAATAAATTAATAATGTTCACACTGCCCCCAGGATTTAGATTCCCTGAGTTTGCCCCCTTTACCTATAACTGCACCTACAGTTAACTTTATTAAATTAATTAAATTAACCCTCAGTCATCAGCATAAAATTAACCCTTATACCCCATCAACCATAACTGCCCCTGAAATTAACCCTAAAGACCCCATTAACCATAACGGCCCCTGAAATTAACCCTAAATACTCCATTAACCCTAACTGCCCCTAAATTAATTGCATGTACTCCAGATAAATTACCTAATAAATTGGTATGGTTGATAGGGTCTTTAGTGTTAATTTAGGGGCAGTTATGCTTAATGGGGTGTTTAGGGAAAATTTAGGGGCAGTTATGCTTAATGGGGTGATTAGGGATAATTTAGGGGCAGTTATGCTTAATGGGGTCTTTAGTGTTAATTTAGGGGCAGTTATGCTTAATGAGGTGTTTTAGGGTTAATTGGGGAGCATGTTATTGCCTTAATGGGGTTATCCATGGTGTTTAGGCGTTAATTGGGGAGGCAGTTAGTATGCTTAATGAGTGTTTAGGGTTAATTTGGGGGCAGTTAGCTGAATGGGTGTTTAGGCGATTAATTTGGGGAGTTATGTCTGTTAAGGGTTTTAGTGTTAATTTAGAGTTGAGTTATGCTTAATGGTAGATCTTTTTTAGGGTTTAATTTGGGGGCAGTTATGCTTAACGAGTGTTTAAGTCGATTTAATTAGTGGCTAGTTTATGCCTTATGGTGTGTGTTTTAGGGTTATTTGAGGGCATATGTTAATTGGGATGTTATAGGGTTAATTTAGGGGCAGAATGGTTGATGGTGGGTGTAAGGGTTAATTTTTAGGGGCAGTCATGGTTGATGGGGTGTTTAGGGTTAATTTAATTGTAAGGGTTAATTTAATGAATTTAATAAAGTTAGCTTAAGGTGCAGTTGCAGGTAAAGGGGAATGTAAATCCTGGGGGCAGTGATTATTAATGTATTATTTATAACAGTATGGTGACATTCTCTGAATGATTAGAATGCCAATGAAGGCAGAGAGTCGTTCAAAGATCCGGATCTTACAATGATCCGGATCTTACAATGATCCGGATCTTACAGTGATCCGGATCTTACAGTGATCCGGATCACTGTAAGATTCGGATCCCTGTAAGATCCGAATCTTTGAACGACTCTCTGCCTTCATTGACATCACTGGAGGCAGGGGGGAGGATTCAGAATGAAAGGGGCGGGGCCAATCGTTAGTGTGCCTGCACGGAGTTACTGGAAAACAGTAACTCCGTGCAGACACACTGAGTGATCCGAAGATCCGGATCATGAATCGGATCATTTCAGTGAACGAATCGAAATGATCCGATTCATTTTAATGATCCGAACTTCCCATCACTATGCAGCACCATCTTCATGCATATTTAAAACATTCTCCTCCTCTACACCCGCCTCTTGTGACATGAAAGGGGCGGAATTCAAACAGCTCATAAGCCATTGCAATCCACCAGGCTGCATGACCCTTTCCTTTAACTGCTCGAATAGGACCTCCATAATGCAGAGAAAATTATCTGAGGTAAGCTCAGTCCAACACAATACAAGCTGGCTAGTTACCTCAGATTTGTGCAAACAATTTTACCTGTGCAGCGCTATTTATATCAACCCTTCCCGCCAGAATCTCTCGTGCGACCCATAGCCAATCAGCAGCTCACCTAGCTAGCACGCGCAGCTGAAATAAAATGCACTCAAGCTATTAATCACTACCCACCCTATTAACCCTTACCTGCACAATTAACCCCTCGCCCAAAACCCTCATGCAACATTAAGGGCTATGTGCCCCCATGTTGCCAGTTTTTGCTGAGGACACAAAATTAGGCAGGGTAATTCAGACTAATCTTGTTGTTTCTTCTTTGCAGGAGTTGGGGACTGGGCATGCAAGTGACAGATGAGGTTCAATATAGAAATGCAAACGTATGCATTATGGTAAAAATAATAAAAATGCAACCTATTTTTTAAATGGAATATCCTTGGGGAAAACTACCAATGAGAAGGATTTAGGAATAACGGTTGACAACAGACTTGACAACATTGAGCAATGCCAGCAAGCAGATGCGAGGGCCAATAAGGTTTTGGCATGCGTAAAAAGAGGTATCGATTCAAGGCGGATATTATCTTGCCTCTTTACAGGTCATTGGTAAGACCTCACCTTAAATACGCAGTACAATTCTGGGCACCGGTCCTTAAAAAGGACATTATGGAACTAGAAAAAGTGCAAAGGAGGGCTACAAAATTAAGGGGATTGGGAGATACTAGTTATGAAGAGAGACTAAAAAAGTTAAAATTATATAAGAAAACGGCATCTCAGAGGGGATATGATAACATTATATAAATATAAGCAGGGCCAATATAAGGAACTCTTCAGTGACCTGTTCATTAACAGAAATGTACAAAGAACAAGAGGTCACCCTCTGAGACTGGAAAAGCGCAGATTTCATAGACGACAAAGGAAGGGATTCTTTATAGTGAGGACAATAAAGGTATGGAATTCACTGCCAAGGGAGGTGGTGTTATTAAATACAAGGAGAAATTTGAATGCCTCTTGGAGTCAAGAAGGAATTTTTTTTCCCCTGGTGGCAGAATTCAAAGTAGCTTAATTAGGGTTTTTTTTGCCTTCTCTAACTATATGTAACTATATTAGACCCTGCTCACAATATATATATATATATATATATATATATATATATATATATAAAAAATATTTGCCACACTGACTGCAGATTAGGGGAAGACTGTGAGAGTCAGTGCAGTCTTCCCTCCTTCTGAAATACTGTAACATTGAGAGGTCCTCTCCCCCGTAATCATTCCCAGAGTCCCTTTGTCCCTTCATTCACTAAACCATACCTCTATTTTACTTACTCCCTGTAGTTTATGTATAGATCAAATAAACAACACATAAAACAGCACTTGCATGTATAGATCAACTGAATATGATATACAAACCCTATGTTTGCAGGTAAATGTATGGAAACAGCATAGCTGATATGGATCAACAGAATAACACATTAACACACAAACCCAGCTTTGCATGTACAGATAAATAGAAATTAACATATGAACCCAGCATTGAAGGTATAGATCAAATAAACAGAATCAGACATACAAATCCTGTATTTGCAGGTATACAATAATAATGCATGGAAACATAGCATTGCAGGTATAGATCAACAGAACACAGAAACCCAGCATTGCAGGCATAGATCTACTGGAAATCACATGTAAACTTGGCACTGAAGGTACAGTTCTAATAAACAATACATGGAAACAGCACTGCAGGTATTGATCAACTAAATAAGACATACAAACCCTGTATTTGCAGGTATACATAAATAATGTATGGAAACATAGCATATCTGATATGGATAAATAGAATAACACACAAACCCAGCTTTGCAGGTATAGATCAATTGGAATTCACATAAAAACTCAGCATTAAATGTATAGATAACACCCACTAAATTACAGGCGTAGATCACCTGTTGCACACACCCAAAGCCAGGCCAATGCGTCCATGCTGCCCATATAGAACCTGACCAGCACCCAGATAACACACATAGGACATGCCATCTTTGTCCCCAAACAGTCGAGCATGACTCAACTTTGTCCAATGAACACCCTGCCGTCACTCACTAATTCAAACAATCATTTATCCTCTCACTCATTCACACAAATTATTTACACATATTCACAAATTCATTTATTCTCTCACTCATTCACTCAATTCATCCACATACGCTCACTCATTCTCACTCTATTTCAATATTCTTACTACCCCCTTTCTCAGTAGCTACCCCCTCTCCCTCCTTCTCACTAGCTAACTCCTCTCCCCTTCTCACTATCTATCCTCCCTCTTCTCACTATCTACCCTCTTCCCCCTTTGTAGTTAACTTACCTTGCAGAAGTCCTGTGGTGGGAGATTGAGGCCTCTGTCTCACTGCTCTGCTGCGGTGTGTGCTGCTTCACTGCTGAACGCCGAAATATGACATCATATTCCGATGCTCAGCATTAAATGTCGGCACCGAGACTGAGCTAGAGGCCTCGTGGAGAAGAGTGATGGCCGCTTGGTGCATCAATCATTGCTCCCTCGGCTCCACAATTTTTTTTTTTAAAGTACGGCGTTTCAGTTTCCCCGTCCCCTGGCAACACCACTGATTACGGAACAATGCATTGAGCAACATGTGGTCACCCTAGCTAAGAGCCTGCTTGTATCATGCGGTCCCAGGTTCAAGTGCTGTGCCAATATAGCCAAGCTGTTTCCTGGAAATCATTGAACAATTGCTCCTGGTTGTGTGGTTTTATAACTGACAACAAAGACATTAGAAAGAAAGGAGAGACAAGAAGACATTAGAAAGAAAGGAGAGAGGAAAGAAAAAGAAATAAAAAGAAAAGAGAGAGGGAGTTTAAGGACCCATGGGCTGTCAGCATCCACCTTTCTAACCTACTTCACAACAAACCTTTAAATCTCTTACAAATAGGAAAGGATCTATCATGTTAAAATGGATTACTTGGGATGTGGTATCTGAAAGATACATCATATGTTCAATAAGAATTGTGATTCTGACAAACCACTAAGGAGTCTTTCAATATATTACACTAAGTAATAAAAAATGCAATTTCAAGTGAATTAATTTTGCATGGAAATCTTGATGCTGCTTTAACTGGGAAATATACAGTACCTCCCAACATTTCAAAATGTGAAAGAGGGACACTTTTTTTTTTAATATCGCGGAACTCACCAATACAAGCAATTGCACTTTAAAATATCGCGCTTGGATCGCCACTTAAAACACTCTTCATTTTTGTCAGCACAGTAATGCATTTTAAAATTAACCAACAAATTGAATTGAATTCCCATAAGGCTGAGCCACACATACTACTTCCATGATGCAGACTGAGCGTCATGGGAAGTGCAGCAACAGTAAAGCTGCAGATGCTAGCTGTGAACTAAAATTCCTATGATTCTCAGCCATCCAGTTGTCCACCATAAAGAGTAGTCCACAGATTTTTTTTAATTAAAAAAGGCTAATGTTAGCCTCCCCCCCAGGACCCCTACACACTGCCTTTACACACACCTGCCCATAAACACATATATACACATACACTGCCTTTACACACACACATACACATAGACTGCTTTTACACACACATATACACATACACTGCCCTTACATACACGTATATACGTACACTGCCCTTACACACACATTTACTTACACACACATATACACACACACATATACACATGCACTGCCATTACATACACATATACACGTACACTGGCCTTACACACACACACACACGTACACTGCCCTTAAAGAAAAATATAGACACATACACTGCCCTTACGCACACATATACATGTACACTGCCCTTTGATTTTGGAATCAAAACATTTGCAACTGCAAACATTTTTAGATGAAAAAGTTCAATTTTATTCAGTGGAACAAAACAGTGATCACATTATTCTTCACAATATTCTTGTAAGAAACTTTTATTTCTTTATTAATTCATATAAAGGCTTTCCATCCCGCTCGCAGCAGCTTAGCAGGTGTTTTGAATTAGGTCTGCCGGCCGCCCGGCCACGGACCTGCCGGCCCACAGGGAAATCTCCCGGTAGACTAGTGCGGCCCTGGCCTCACCCTTCGTCTGCCCCTGCAATGCGGGACAGAGGAAGGGATAGGCAGGACGACGGGACAGACACCCGAAATTGGGACTGTCCTGCCTAAATCGGGACAGTTGAGGGGCATGCAGTACTGTGCAAAAGTTTGAGGCATGTGTGAAAAAATGCTCTCGACCTTGGCTTGATCCTCAACCACTTGTCATACGCTTTGGCTTCTTATTTTTATTTTATTTTTCAATAAATATTTTGACCAGTACCCTTTTGCCTTTGTTCAGATTCAGTGGTACCCTGGCATTACGAAAAGGGCCATGAATCCTGATGATACTGGTGCTCACCGTGTTCCTGTGGTCTTTACTTGCTTAGATCAACAGGACCTCAGGCTGGACCATTTTGATGCTGCGGTACAAATGCTCCTTAACCGCAAGGTACATTTAGAACCACCACCTGCACAATCTATAGCTCTGAATCCTTCCGTTATTCCTGCACCGGCCATTGCAGCTGAACCACTGGTTTCCAGCATGAGTGGGACTGCTCCCCTGCTCTAAATCTATGGAGGTGATCCCATCCTGTGCCATGGTTTCATGAACCAGGTTGGCATATATCTTGAATAGGCGCCACAGGCTTTTTCGACTGAGAGGGCTAAGGTTGGTTTCCTGATTTTGCCACTAACCGACAAAGCTCTAGCCTGGGCTAATCCTCTGTGGGAGGTGAATAGGCTGCTTGTGCAAAATTATGCAGAATTTGTGGCCTCTATAAAGTCTTCAATGTTCCGTTAACTCTGCTGACAAAAATCTTATGTCCATTCGCTAGGGACATAGGACAAGAGAAGCCATCCTATAAGGTGGGTGCCAACTTTTTCACACCCACACGTTCCTCACTCTCCTCCTGAGACCTCCTGTTGACCTCCTACCGGAGGGTACCACAATATTGTGCCACCATCTGCATAACAGGTGTAAGCAACTGTCAGAGGCCCCAGGACCAACACACAGGAAGTAATTGACTGACAACCCGCCTATTCCAGCACCCCTCATTGGCACACCAAATGAAGCAACCTATCGGCCAAGTTAAACATAAGAAACCCTGTCAAACCAGCACCATATCAAATGGTGACAATCCAGGTATAACAGAACCAAACAGAAAGCAGATTCAATATCCATATTAGCCATGAGTTGGATACCAAGTTGTGCACAGAAGGCCTTCCAAAATCTCAAGACAAGTTAGCTACCTCAGTCTTAAATTATGATATTGGGAACCATGTGTATCTTTAATAAAGACCCTAGCCAACTCTTTAGCGTATGGGAACTTTTTGAATGGTATTCAGCAGATCATCTTAGAAAACCATGAGGATAACTATGTTACCTTTGGACTGTGGAAGGTCGACTATGAAGACCATGACAAGGTGTGACCATGGCCTTTCACCATAGGGTTTAGGTTGGAGAAGGCCCACTGGAAGATGGCAGGGTGATTAAGTCTGCGCGCAGACTGGACAGAGAAGATGTTTTTTTCCCAGGATACCCTGCTGACTTAATGTTATGTTATGATACGGGGTTCACAGGTAATAAACAGTACCATAACGGAGTTTTGGCTGGTGCATCTACTCGAGTGGCCCATATTCTCTCCCTGAGGGGAGATGTTATGCTGGTACGTATGGTGGCCAGTACTGGGTCAGGGGGAATAATTGGACATAGAGGACTCTCCTCTCCTCCTTAGCATTCAAGAACTGTCTAGACGGGGCAGTCAGGTACGTCACCACATAATTAAAGCAAGATAAAAAATAAGGTCCATGGGCCCTGCCTCCGAGTCAAGCCCTTAGCCTCGGACAGGTAAGCAAAGTTTTTATGATCCATGAGGATCAGGATTGGCATGGAAGTTCCCTCGAGAAAATGCCTCCACTATTTGAGAGCTAATATAATTGCCAGCAACTATAGGTTACCAAGTTCATAGTTGCATTCTGCAAGAAATACCCACACAGGTGCAACTGGATGTTGAGAACTTCTCTATATTGGCACATGAAATGGAGCAACCTATTGGCCAAGTTAAACATAAGAAGCCCTGTCAAACCAGCACTGTATAAAATGGTGACAGTCCAGGTATATCAAGACCAAATGGAAAGTAGATTTAATATCTGTATTAGCCATGAGTGCCCCAGGACCCACATCATGCACCAAATCCACTGCCCTCAAAAGAAGTATAAGAAATCAAATAGAGATCCTCATTGACTGACCCTCTTTCAGATAACATGAGCCAGATCTTGCCCACTTTCCACCTCAACAGCGGAGACTATGAAGCCTGCCAACATAGTCTGCCACTTTTTCGTGAACTTCTTCAGGGAAACCCACAATAAACTTCATGTTATGCTGGGACAACCAGGACTCCCTAGGCGAAAGTGGTTTGCAGTGGAACTCACACTTCTCCAAGTTGCAAAATAGATTATTCTCTCTTAACCTTTGCAGGATTTGGGCTACACAATGGCTTTTGATAGAAGCGGAATGGATCAGAACGTCTTGTAGGTATACCATCACACA
Source organism: Spea multiplicata (assembly GCA_009364415.1). NCBI lineage: Eukaryota > Metazoa > Chordata > Amphibia > Anura > Pelobatidae > Spea > Spea multiplicata. The sequence goes on along the minus strand of VKOC01020022.1, from coordinate 6,262 downwards.
TTGTTGGAGCATGTCCCAAAAGCCATAAAGAGGTATTCGTTCATAAACAGCTCCTAATGTTAAACATAGTTTTGTATTCGTGGGCCTCTGTCAGGACTTACCAGGAGCTAGAGCCCAGTTGCGGGAGATGGCGTACACCCTTGCAAAATAACACTGCTCAGAGTGACAGAACGGAGAGATTGTGGGGCAACAGCCAGGGTTCACAAACGGTGTATCAAAGCAGAGGTCAAAGTCCAGAAAATCAGACATATAATCACAGCACATCCAGAAGCAAAATCAACAACCAGATACTGGGCTGGAGGTGAGGCTGATCTTTTAAAACCTGATGGCGAGGCCAGGTGAGAGAGGCAGGGTTCAGCCCTTAACAGAACTAGGTGATAACACAGTGAGTTTAAGTCCAGTCAGGCCTCTTAAAGGGGCGGCCATGTCTTACAGTCTGTGGGACTCTGGGTGATGCCTGACAGCCTCCTTAATCGTTACCAAATTATACGCCCCTGGCAGATTGAGCTTAGTAAACATCTTGGACCCTTTCAAGCTTGGTAACAAGCGGAATTGAGTTGATGTTTTTAAGCGTGATACGATTGAGCCCCCTGTAATCAATACAGGGTCTCAGTTATCACACCCTGATAAAACAGAAGGACTTATGGATAAACCCATCTGCAACATACTCCTCAACCGAAAGATGGGTAAACCAAAGCTGCTTGGGCTCCACACTCTAGGTGCTAAGACTAGGAGGCGTGAGAAGTGAGGGAGGCATGTGTGGGCTTGAAAAGCTTGGGGCTAAGCACATAGGAGGACTCGGCAGGCAGTCTCTGAAGGATGGTCTCTTACAGATTTGGGAGTCAATAAAGATGCAATATGAAACCAGTTCCTCCAAATTTCTGGGGAAGTCTGCAATCTCAACTTTAACTGTGTTTCAGAGCCCATTAAAGTAAGCAGCTACGAGAGCCTCATTATTCCAACCAACCTCAGCGGCCAGGATCCAAAACTGTATGGCGTAATCCGAAAGCTTGTACCATGCCTAATGACATTAGTTTGGCAGTTGAAGTAAATCGAGCTGATACATCAAATACCCTTTTAAAGGACACAACATACTCAGGGAAATTGTGTGATATAGGCTTCTGCATCAAGTGGACGCTCAGGAATACGTTTTCAGCAACTGCTTGGCGCCCCTCACTCTCCTCCGCAAGGCCTCGCGCTCCCACCGCAGGACTTCTGCAAGGTAAGTGAACTACAAAGAGGAGAGAGGGAGAGGGTAGATAGTGATAAGGGGGGAGAGAGGGTAGATAGTGAGAAGGGGATAGATAGTGAGAAGGGGAGGAGAAGCGGTAGAGGGGTAGATAATGAGAAGGGGAAGAGGGGGTAGATAGGGAAAAGAGGGAGAGGGGGTAGATAGTGACAAGTGGGGAGAGGGTGGTAGATAGTGAGAAACATGGGGACAGGGTAGAAAGGAGGGTAAGAAGAATACTGAAATAAATAAATAAAGCATGATAATGAGTGAGAGAATGAATAAATTAATGTGTGGATGAATTGTGTGAATGAGTGAGTATGAATTAATGTGTGTGTATGGACTGTGAATGAGTGAGAGTATGAATTCATGTGTGAATGAATTGTGTGAATGAGTGAGAGAATAAATGATTCTGTGAATGAATTATGTGAATGAAAGTGTGAATTAATGAGTGACTGTAAAAGTGTTTGTGTGTATCATAGATGTACAATTTATGGAAAGACAAAGACGGCACAAGCAGAGTGTTCAAGCCTTGGCGACCAAGATGGCACAGGCAGGGTTTTTATGGGACAAAGATGGCACAGGTAGCGTATTCATGGGACAAAGATGGCACAGGGTGGGCTGTTTGTGGACAAAGGTGTATGCTGGGCTGTTTGGGGACAAAGTTGAGTCATGTTGGGCTGTTTAGGGACAAAGATGGCTCGTCCTATATGTGTAATGTGGGTGATGGTCAGGTTCTATGTTGGCAATGTGGATGCCAGGGCTGACTTTTGGGGTGTGCAACCTGTGATCTATGCCTGTAATTTAGGGGATTATATCTATACCTTTAATGCTGAGTTTTTTTGTGAATTCCAATTGATCTATACCTGCAAAGCTGGGGTTTTGTGTTATTCTGTTGAGCTATATCTGCTATGCTATATTTCCATACATTATTTATATATACCTGCAAATACAGGGTTTGTATGTCTTATTCAATTGATCAATACCTGCAGTGCTGTTTCCATGTATTGTTTATTTACATGTGATTTCCAGTTGATCTATACCTGCAATGTTATGTTTCGATACATTATTTATGTATGCCTGCAAATAAAGAGTCTTTTCAGTTGATTTATACATGCATGTGCCATTTACATGTGTTGTTCTTTTTATCCATACCTGAACTACCTGGAGTAAGAAAAAGAGGGGTTTGGCTTAGTGAATGAGGGGACAAAGGGACTCTTTACAGGGGATGATTACAGGGGAGAGGGCCTCTCAATGTCATGGTAGGGTGAGAAAGAGGTAAAACTGCACTGACTCTCACAGTGTTCCCCTAATCTACGGTCAGTGCGGCAAATATTTTAATTTGGTGTGGTAGTGGAGGGATTGCATGCTAGGGGTACAATTTTTTCAATATAAAATATATTGGCAGCAGGAGCTAATATTAATATATATTGGCAGCAGGGACTAATATTAATATATATTGGCATCAGGGGCTAATATCAATATATATTGGCAGCAAGGTCTATTATTAATATATATTGGCAGCAGGGTCTAATATTAAAGAATGAAAAATAACTGCCAGTTCAGCTGTTATTTTGACATCATATTTCTATCACGGTCTTTACTTCAAAGAGATGAGTACATATTCTGTAGGTAAAATAGCATGACTAATGCATATATATATATATATATATATATATATATATAGATAGATAGATACCACTACACTTATAAGGGTCGTCCCCATAACACTGGGGAAGTGGGGAGGAAGGAGTGGAAGCAGCAACAGCTATCGGTGCAGCATGTGCCGTGACACAAAGAGTAAATTGAAAAAAAAAACCTTTGTAATAACAAAACCAACTAAGCCAAATTGTGGTCCAGGAGTGTATACTAAAAAGACAAGCCGAGGTCAGGGAAAGCCATGTCATGCCCGGGTAATCGAGAACACAGGATAATACAATTGCGGTCAGAAACAAAACAAGGGCAAGGAGGAAGTGAACCTTAGCTGTTGAAATAGCCTGGATGGGCTGACTGTGGGCTGGATAATGGGCTGGTCCAAAGGACCGTAGCTGTGGTAACTCTGGCAGGCTGTTAATTAGCCTTCAGCTGAGTAACTCTGGTAGTAAGCAGAAAAGAAGCAAGGCCATTACAGTTCTCCAAGAAAGCAATGCACACACGCTTGGCCATCCACATGATGTAAAATACATTGTGATTCATCAGACCAGGCCACCTTCTTCCACTGTTCTTATACTCACGTGCCCATTGTAGGCGCTTTCAGCAGTGGACAGGGGTCTGCATGGGCACCCTGATTGGTCTGCGATTATGCAGCCCTTTACGCAACAAACTGAGATGCAGTGTGTGTTATGAAACCAGCATTAACTTTTTTCAGAAATTTAAGCTACAGTAGCTCGTCTGTTTGATTTGACCACATGGGCCAGCCTTCACCCCATGTGCATCAATCAGTCTGGGCCGCCCATGACCCTGCCACTTGTTCACCACTTTTCCTTCCTTGGACCATTTTTGATAGGTACTGACCACTGCAGACTGGGAGCAACGCACAAGAACTGCTGTTGTATAGTCATCACAATTTGGCCCTTGTCAAAGGCGCTCAGATGCTTACACTTGCCCATTTTTCCTGTTTCTAACACATGAACTTTAAGGATGAAATGTTTACTTGTTCTTTCTTTTCTCCCTGCCTATCCACTGTTTAATTATTGTATCGTTTTTTGCTCCCCTTTCTCATTAGGTCGCTTTTTTCTTTATCTCACCTCTCCTCCTTTTTATCCTTATCTCTCCATTTTTCCTTTACACCTCCCTTTTCTCGCTACCTCTCCCCCTTCTCTTTATCTCACCCCTCCTCCTTCTCTTTACCTCCCCCTTATCCCATCTCTCCATTTTCTTTTTATCTCCTTTCTCTCTATATCTCTCCTCCTCTTTATCTCTATTTACCCCCTTGTCATAATCACTTTTCTCTCCAATTATTATTTTCCTTATCTTCCTTTCTTGTCATTTTTGCAACTATTCCCTATCTCTCTTCTTTTTCATTATCCCTTTTCTCCCTACATCTCCCCCATCTCTCTAGCTCTTTGCTTTTTTATCCTTCCCATTATCTCTCCCCTAAATCTTTCTCTTTATCTCCCCATTTCTCTCTATCTATCACTCCCCTTTCTTACTATCTATATATCTATCTATCCATCCTTAGTTCCAGGGAAGGGTACTGTTAATACTACAGCATACAAAGACGTTTTAGACAATTGTATGCTTCCAACTTTATGGCACCAGTTTGGGGAAGGCACTTTCCTGGCTGTGCCCCATGTGGACAAAGCAAAGTCCATAAAAATACATGGTTGGTGAGTTTGGTGTGGCAGAAATTGAATAGTCTGCACAGAACCACCATTGAACATCTCTGAGATGAATTGGAATGCCGGTTGCAAGAAGGGCCTTCTTGTCTGACCTTATTGGACATCACTGCTGGACCTCACAAATTCTATTTTGGCTGAATGAGCACAAATTGCCACAGGCACACTCCAAAATCTTGTGGAAATCCTTCCCAAAACAGTGGGGGCTGTTATGGTCACAAAGGTCTGAGTCCATATTAATGCCCAAAGTTTTGGAATGAAATGTACAACAAGGTCATATAGATGCCTGACTCCTGGCTTGGAATCCATGCAGCTCTGTTTAAACAGAAAAGCAAACAAGACTCCTACAAGCCAACCCGGCCCAACACGATAAATTATTTAAATAGGGGCCTTTTTTCTTTTCTTTTTCTTAATTCCCAAAACTTTACTCTACTAACCATAAAAAGAAAACACAGCATTCAAGTTAGTTACAGCAGAGAAGTTTAGTAGAATGCCTTCGTGGCAGTTAACTTCACACTTGATAGTTTTTCACTTTGAAGTTTTGCACTTGTCAGGATCACCAAGGCTCAGTATGTGCCTTGCAGGTTTGTTTTAATAGAAAAGCAAGCAATGCTCCTTTATATGAAGAGGTCTGCTTTCATGTATTTAAATTAATCTAATATAATCATGTTGATGAACCTGTATGAAATTTGGATATTTCTCTAAATAAACTGGTGGAATTTTGTATCTTTATCTCAATCACTTGTATACTATGTAATCACATACCCTAAATGTGAACAATCATGGAGATCTAATCACATTCTTTGATAATCATGGATGAGCAATAATGTATTTGATTTGTGAGATGATTAACTTACTATATACAATATTGAATATGTATGCTCCAGTTCTGTGTAGTCAATTTAATTTTGTAAATATATAATGGTGGATCCGGGTTACTATACCTTTGGACTTTTGTGTACACTTACTGGGATAATGATGTATAAAGCTATACCAACAGATCATTTTTTGTCAACCTATTTGGTAACAAACGTGATGTCATGATATAGTGCTATACAGAGCCGGCCTTAGGTGTTCTGGCGCCCTGTGCGGACTACTCCTCTGGCGCCCCCCCATCCCAAAAAAGGAATAAAAACTTGTAACAAAACTCCCCTTTCTCACTATCTATCCCCCTGTATCACTATCTACCACCTCTGCCCCTTCTCACTGCCCCCCTCTTCTCACTGATCCCCCTCTGCCCCTTCCCCTTACTTACCTTGTTGAGTCCTGCAGTGGGAGCGGGAGGCGTCCGTCTTCCCGTGGTGCGCGCTTCACAGCTGAGCGCCGGAACAGCAATCACATTCCTATCATGCCCAGGCATATCCAGATTCCAGGATGTACTCGCAGACTTGGCATGATAGGAGTATGATTGCCCTATCTACCCCTTCTCACTCCCTTCTCCCTATCTTACCCCCTTTCCCCTGTCTCACTCCCTTCTCCCTATCTACCCCCTCCTAACTATCTACCCTCTCCCTCTTTGAAGTTCACTTACCTTTCAGGAGTCCTGCGGTGGGGGTGCAAGGCCTCTGCCTCCCAGCTCTGCCACTGTATGGAACAGTATAGAGTGATGGGAGTTATGATGTACTTTTACAGCATAATTAGATCATGAAAAAGACATTGGAAATGGTACAGCATAGCACCCATCACTCTCACACCC
>VKOC01020021.1:0-14437 GCA_009364415.1 Spea multiplicata | reverse complement strand
TGCGGAGGTGGCCGTGCGGTGGAGGGGGGTCTCCCTCTCCCATGTGTCGGCTGCTGCGGAGGTGGCCGTGCGGTGGAGGGGGGTCTCCCTCTCCCATGTGTCGGCTGCTGCGGAGGTGGCCGTGCGGTGGAGGGGGGTCTCCCTCTCCCATGTGTCGGCTGCTGCGGAGGTGGCCGTGCGGTGGAGGGGGGTCTCCCTCTCCCATGTGTCGGCTGCTGCGGAGGTGGCCGTGCGGTGGAGGGGGGTCTCCCTCTCCTGCGTGGCGGCTGCTGCGGCGACGTGGGAACCGAGGACGGGTAAGTAACACTAATAAATTAAAATTTAAACACAAATCTGAAACAATTAAAAAAATTGTAGTCGGGAATAATCAATTTCTCACTCCAATTTCTAACGGTTTCACCAATTACTATAAATCCCTATATAACTTACCTGATCTCCCGCATTCTAACTTGGAAATTGCTGAATTTTTACAGAAATTAAACCTTCCTAAAATCTTGGCCTTGCAAGTCCAATCTTTAAATCAACCATTCTCATTATTGGAAATTAATAATTCGATAAAGGATACGAAACCAGGAAAATCTCCAGGCCCTGTTAGCTTTTCATCCCTCTTTTATGTCTCATTGCAGCAGACGATAGCTCAGTTGCTTCAGAGAGTATTCTCATCTCTTTCTTTAAAGGTGCAAATCCCCAAGGAACTTCTGCAAGCTGCAATCATTCCAATACTAAAAGAGGGTAAAGATCCAAGTTTAACACCTAATTATAGGCCTGTTTCTCTAATAAATGTGGATATTAAGATCTACTCTAAAATACTAGCACAAAGATTAAAACAAGTGATTCCATATATCATACATAAAGATCAGACGGGATTTGTAGAAGGCAGAACTACAACAGACAATGCTCTTTTTTGGCATTGGATGCCGAAAAAGCCTTCGACCGAGTGAATTGAAGGTATCTAGAGACGGTATTAATAAACTTTGGTTTTGACGGATTATTTAAGTACTCTGTTATGTCTCTGTATTCCAACCCCTCCGCTTAAGTAGTAGGACATCTGCTAGACTCTAACTGGTTTTTAATTAAAAATGTAACCCGACAAGGTTGTCCCTTAGCGCCGCTGTTATATATTCTCAGCATAGAGCCCCTGGCAGAACTGATAAAACAATCACATAACATTCTTGGGGTTCATATTAAATCAGACATGTATAAAATATCTCTTTATGCAGATGATGTACTTCTGTCTTTGACAAATCTCACTTCCTCTATTCCCGCTCTTTTTAAGCAAATAGATCAATTCGGTTCATTCTCTAATTACAAAATTAACATAGGGAAAACACAGGTCATCATGACCTGTTTCAATCAAAAAGATAAGGATGAACTTGGGTCTCAGTATGGTTTAAATTGGAATGGACATGCCATAGAATATTTGGGAATTCGTATTACAAATGACGTATCTTTACTAATTCAGTATAACTGGAAAAAATAAAGATGCAACTCTTTCGATGGAGGAACCTAGAAATTTAATGGTTAGGTCGCATAAACCTTATAAACGGATACTTACTTCCAAAAATACTTTATTCTTTTAGAACACTTATTTTAAAACAGTATCAACAAAGTATTGATCAATTTATATGGCAGCAAAAGAGACCAAGAATAACGCATAACATCTTAGTGAAAAAAACAGAAAGGGGGGTGTTGTGGTCGTGGCCTGTTTTATGCAAAATTATGCTAATATTTAAATACACAATTTAAATAAAACACATCTAACAATACAACAATAAATTTGATTCAGGAATACAGTTAAATTATGTAAAGACGAATACCAACAGATGTTATGATATAATGATATACTTTATTAATACCTCTAGCGGTAAAAACAATATATCGAAAAAGGTTACCATAACAAAGTTACAGACAGTCAACAATTATATTCTAATAACATTGTAATAACATATGCACTTAACTTCAGAGAGTATCAGCATATCAAATGACTCCTTTGGTGTTCAGTTTCTAAAATGGCTTTAGATACCAGGTTCATATAGAAGACTTTAAAGGATTCTTTCAGTAGTAGTTTTCTAATTTTTAGTTACAATACTAGGCACTAAACTAGTCCTAGCTTCTTGGCACATAACTAGCCCAAGATGGAAGAGCAGCTTTCTATTTCATACTTGTTCTCTGGCAAACTTTCACAGCTCCCTTAGCTTCTGCCATGCTGCTTCCTTCCTCTCCTTCCCGTCTCCTCTCCTCCTCCCCTTCTTCCTGGAGTTCCTTATATCCCATTGTTCTTGGTATAGCCCACATGGCTTTTCATGTAGGTAGCCATTATCTACGGTCTTAGATAAACAATAGATGTACACATCACTCACTCTCTAGTGCTACCTGGTGGTAGAGGTAACGCACTTCTTAAACAATAGAAGTATAAACAATAGAACTAATTGATATTGTAATATATGCCACAGTTAAGGGACTGGTTTATCCAAAGGGAGATACAGATATTGCGTTTGTGACGTGAATCACTAATAATGGACGATGCAATCCATGTCCACAACAGGGGGGAATATCCTATCCAAACATTAACAATCTCCATGAAGCAACAATGCTGACCCACTTCTTATCTTGGGATAAAAGATCTAATAATCTACCAAGATGGCTACAAATAGAGGGAGCAGATATTAGGAAAGGAGAATTATATGCTTTCAGGGGGAGTGGTTGTGACGTAGAACGCTGCACGCGTTGCGTTATGCGTGCTGTGTAATACGCCTGCGGCTGGTGCCGACCGCTGGAGACGCATGAAGATTTCATGAAGACGCTCGGTTTTCCCGGGTAAATGGCGTAGTTGCCGAAAACGGAAACCTAGCGCTTCTGAGCCTCAGAACTGCTTCAGGGGAGCGGACTCTTTCAAAACAGTGAACCTAGCCTGGAGGAACAACCCGGTATTTGGCGTTTACATACCCTTACAACTTTTACAAACTTGGCTTATCTCCTGCATATCGTCATCTGCCTCGACGAAGGGACGAAAAGGAGAAGCCCATATGGCGTTTTAATGCTGAACAGGAGACTCTGATGCAGAGAAACACGGATATATTCCGCGAATACAACTATAACCACGACTTAACTCCGCTCTGTATCGTCCGGCTCTCAATGCAAGATAAGTGACGTTTTTAATATATATATATTATATATTATTATTAGCTGAGATCCAAAGAAATTTTTGGAAGTATCAATATATTAACACACTGCATTACGCCATTACGCCATTACCTGGAGACATATATTCTTACAATTACCCGGAGGCTTAATTTTATCAGGCCCCTGGAAATTTCATTGTTCAATACTGTTCACTATAGAATACTCTGCTTCATTGAACTGTTGTAAACTTCTTATCATTTTGAAATATCCTTGGAATTAATATGAAATAATATGAAATAAAGGACAAGAAGTATAAATCTTAGGAGACTAAGGAATATACGAGGAGGGTGCTAAGAAGTTAAGGAAAGAAAGGAGATAGAGGGTGAGTGGAAGGAAGGGAAAGGGAGAGGAAGAAAAAAAAAAAATAAAAAAATAAAATAGGGGAGAAACACCATATAAGAAATCAAAGCTTACAAACGGCTTCAGAACATTTATAATTAAAGCACTAAGATGCCACCAAAAAAAGATAAAGATAAAGACAGAGAAAGAGATAGAGAAAAGGACAGAAGATTGAGTCATGAAAAATCTAAAACTCTAACTACATATTACTCTCCCAAATCGACTCTTACTACACCTATATCCAAACATCTTTCAAAAGACTCCCCGGACATCTCAGTTGACTCCTCTCTTGACACCTATTCCGAACTTCCACAAACTGAATTAATTAATCCAATCAAGATCAACAATATAAGTGATTTATACTCTAAACTTACTATTGAAATGAAAACTAATACAATTTCTTTGAAACAAGATATTGCATCAATTTCAGAAAAACTTATCTCACAATCAAACTTAATCCAGGCACTGCAGGACGAATTAGAGAATCTTAGAATCGAGAATAGTGACCTTAGATCCAATTATCAAGCTATAGAAATGAAACTAACACTTTTGGAAGATAGATCTAGACGGAAAAATTTGCGGATACGGGGGATACCTGAAGAAACCACTAATTTGGAGAAATACTTACAGGATCTTCTATTAACTTTTATTAAAGAAGACAGTCCAAGATATTTCTTGTTGGAAAACTTTCATAGACTTCCTAAACCAAAAGACCTGGTCATCAGTACCCCAAGGGATGTAATAGTCCGATTCAACAATCTATATATCAAGAACCTTTTCATCACACAGTTTAATAAAAATTCTGCACAAAGTGTCCAATATAAAGCTTTGAAACTTCTCCCTGATTTTTCAATTGCAACACGAAAATTTAGAAGTCAATTTTATGAGGGCACTAAGAAACTCCACGACCTGAACATCAAATATAAATGGGGATCACCCCTTAAGTTGATTATATATAACGAGGGAGAAACGCTAGTATTTAATAAACCTCCAGAACTTGAAGATTTTATATCTACATTTTCCCAAAAGAAAAATATCTTGGAGGGACGATGACGGCAGCTATTCCATTATGAATTGAACTTTTTATAGATAATTATGTATTTAATTTATTATTTTTCTAATTTTTTTTATTTTTTTTTTTCTTTCTTCTCTTGGTGGACACCTTAATTCACTTAAAGTCACTTTAAAATTATGTGTATCTGTACACTGTAAGAAGATTTGCACTTCAATTGCGGCTTTATACACTTGCTCTAACTGTATGTATTAGAAACACCTCAGGGTTTCTACCCTATATTGAACTTGATTATTTAATACATCATGAATTGAAATATACGTAGATTTTCAAATGCTTGCCACTTTAAATTATTCAAGAGAATCTGTACGATATCGGTAGTTTTGCACAATTTATACTATAAATGTACGTTTTAGAAACACATAGGGAAAACTAGAAGTTTTTTAGGTTTATATTAACAATGAATTTATTACAAAATAATGAAGTGGCAGTACACTAAACCTCGTTAGCACTTTACATTTGCCCATTTGCACTTAATTATTATCCATATTAATATTAGCACTTTATACTTCTCTATTTGAATTTAATTAATATTTATAACAATCTATTTACTTGATGAAATCATCTACTGACTATGTTATCATTGATTAATATTATTAATAATGAAAATATTATATAATAATCAAATTATGGTACACTATACGCTTTAGACACTTATTTCGTTTATTGCATTTAACTCCACTTATAACAATTAATGTCCAAATTTATTAATAATAAAAGTAATATATAATAGTGGAGTGGAGGTATATCAAAAGCTTTAAGCACTTTATTTTTTCACTTGCACTTTATTATCACTCAATAATTAAAGAAAAAAAAAGGAAAAAAAAAAAAGAAAAAGAAAGAAAACACTTTGAGGATCTATTAATGAACTTACCATTTAGTAAAATAGGGGCAGCAGATTAAAATTTGATAGTATATTTCCATTAAACTACTATTTGGTATAATGCTATTTATCTATTTAATTTATACCTAATTTGGTTATTTATTCATTAATAATTGATTTATTTATTATTTACTTTTATTAATATTATTAACGACTTTATTAAATAATAAAGTAAGGGTGGCACATTAAATTTCCCTAGCACTTTACACTTGTTTATTCTAACTGAACTATTAACTAAAACAATGTATTTATCTGGTGAAACAATTTATCTATTATTACCACTATCGATAAATTAATTTTATTAATAAAGGAAGCATCATATAAAAATAAAATTGTGGTATATTAAATACTTTGAATAATTTATTCTTGCTTATTTGCACTTAACTATTATATACAACAATAAATGATTAATTTCATCAATAACTTAAGCATTATATAATAATGAAATGGTGGTACACTAAATGCTTTTAGCACCTTACTTATGTCTATTTGCACTAATTAGTATTTATAATAATCAAAATATAATAAATTTATTATTTGGCAATGAAGTGGCAATACATTAAAACTTTTTAGCACTTTATATTTATTTACTCTTAGTTAATTATTACTTATAATATATTTTTTGGATGGAAAAATTTACTCATTAATATTATTATTGACTGATTAATTTTATTAATAACGAGAGTGTCACCTAATAATGACGTTCTAGCATCATTTAGTATCCTGCTTCTGGTTATCCGTATTTAATATTATTGATAATTATTGATAATAAATTACTTAATTTATATATTTATTTTATAATATAGTCAAAGGACTTATCAAAGTTAAAAAAGCAGCAGTATACTAACTTATTAATACGACAAATTTAAATATGAAGTAGATCTAATGGTGCCTCGATATTATTAAAATATATATATCACATATACTTTTTTTTTTTTTTTTATATTGTATAGAGGAGATAGCTCTCCTTAATGTAGGCACCTACGCATGTATTCGCCCAAATTAATGAAGGGGCAAAGGACGCATGTAAGATTTTCATGCGTAAATTGTATAAATGCTTTGTTTTTTGTTGTTTGTGTATGTTTCGACAGTAAATCAGAGTTGAGGAGGGAGGAAGAGGGTCCAATACTATGCAACATTTATGACACTTAAACTTGTTTCTATCAATTGCCAGGGTTTAAATTCCCCATACAAAAGAGGTTTCTTATATGATATGCTAATTAGAGAACAAATAGACATATGTTTTGTGCAAGAAACACATTGGAAAGAAGGAGTTCCCCACCATTGGACTTATAAGAAGTACCCTGTTATTACGCATGCTAGTTTAAGAGGGAAAAAAAAAAGAGGAGTTGCAATCTTGATAAACAAGAATATTAAGTTTGAACAGATACATATAGAATCTGATCATGAAGCTAGATATACAATTCTCCTTTGTAAATTGAATGACGTGACCTACACTCTAGTTAATATATATGCACCGAATATCTCTACAGTTAAATTTTTGGATAAAATTTTTGAGAAAATTCATGCTATTTCAAAAGGTTTTCTAGTAATTGGAGGAGATATGAATTGTATATTAGACATCAAATTGGATAAGAGTTTTTCGCACGATACATATCCAAATTTAAAGTTGAAATCATTAGCTAATTCATTTTCTTTGTGTCTTGCTCGTAATAATTTGTTTGATATCTGGAGAACGCATAATCCATCTGTGAAGGAGTTTACGTTTTATTCTGCCAGGCATCACTCGTATTCCAGAATTGATATGTTTCTTTCAGACAACAAATCCTTAGAAAATTATGAGTCGCCTACTATAGGAAATTTGACTTGGTCCGATCACGCACCTATTTTCATAAAAATTAAAAATAATGAAGAATTTAAAACAAAATTTAATTGGAGGCTAAATGAATCCCTTCTGCTCTCAAATGACTTTAAGGAAAAACTTAGGAATCTGGCTAAAAATTTTATTGAGACCAATGATAATGGTACAGTCTCGCTTGCTACCCTATGGTGCGCCTTTAAATGCACCATGCGGGGCTATCTTATAAAACAGGGAGCATATATAAAGAAAATGAAAGGTGCGACTCTAACAGATCTATATATCAAGTTGGCACAATTAGAAGCTAATAATAAAATAAGACCTTCAAACCTCTTATATGTAGAGATAAAAGAAATCCAAGGTAAGATTAAAGAGAAATTAACGGAGAACATCAATAAAAATCTTTTATTCCTTAAACAGGATTGGTATTATAGCAGCAACAGGGCTAGTAAGAACTTAACTAAAAAACTTAAAAATAAGTTAGCTAAAAGTAGAATTAATAAGATCATATATAATGGTAAAACTTGCTTATCCCCAAAATTAATTGGAGAAGCTTTTAAAGAATATTATAGCACATTATATAATCTACCTATAGCTAATAAAGACAAAATACAGATAAGTTCATTTCTCAAAAATCTAAATTTACCTAAACTATCTAAAGATAAGCTGGAAAACTTAAATCTACCTATTCAACTCTCCGAGATAAACACCATAATAAGGAACTTACCTAAATCTAAGGCTCCCGGTCCAGATGGATTTTCAGCTCCTTTTTATCAATTATTGGACCCTGTAATATCTCCATTATTATTGAAAGTATTTAGAGAAATTCCTTTGGGGAAAGAGTTCCCGCCGGAAATGTTACAAACCACAATAATTCCTATCCCAAAGATTGGGAAAGATTTGAGTAAGGTTTCAAACTATCGCCCTATTTCTCTTATAAATCTTGACATTAAAATTTTCTCAAAAATCTTAGCTAATAGACTAGCTGTTGTTATGCAGGACTTGATCCATTCAGACCAAGTGGGCTTCATACTAGGTAGGAGTGGAGAAGATAATACCCGCAGGATACTACATTTAATACATGAAATACACATCAATAATACGCCGGCAGTCTTCCTAGCATTAGATGCGGAGAAGGCTTTTGACCGGGTGAGTTGGCCCTTTCTGGAAGAAACTTTAAAAATGTTTGGTCTGAATGGACAATTTCTGGATAATATTATGGCCTTATATAAAAATCTGCAAGCTAAGGTTTCAGGCTTAAACTTAAACTCGACTATTTTTCCCATCAATAATGGGACAAGACAAGGATGCCCTCTTGCTCCATTATTGTATGCCCTCTCTATCGAACCCCTTGCGATGATAATACGTAGGTCAGAAAAAATTTCTGGAATAATATTAGGTCCACACGAACACAAAATCTCTTTATACGCAGACGACATTCTCCTTACTCTATCTCTACCTGAAATATCACTTTCAGAAACATTGGAAAGTATTAAGGAATACGCAATATATTCCAATTATAAATTGAATTTGGATAAATCTCAGATCATTGACTTTAATATGGACCCTCCTAGATTTGATGAAATCAAGAATAATTTTGCTCTTTTATGGGGACAAAACTATATTGACTACCTAGGTATCAAGATATATCAGAACCTTAGAGATACTGTAATCAATAACTATACTATTCTTTTGGAAATCCTTAGAAATCAACTTACACAATGGAAAGGTCTAGAAATATCATGGTTAGGTAGGTTAAACACATTAAAGTCGTATGTTCTTCCAAAATTAATTTATTTATTTAGAGTAATTCCTTTATTAGTTCCATTACGAATCTTAAACCAATTTGAAAAATTATTTTATTCATTTGTATGGCTCGGTAAAAAAACGAGGATTTCACGAATAATACTTACCAAAAGTCTCTCACAAACTGGTCTTAACTTTCCTAATCTACGAATTCTTCACCAAATTTGTCTCTTTGGTCATTTTTTGGCATGGGACATAAAACGAGAATTGAATCTCCCATGGTATAGATATGAGAGGTGGACATGTCACAATTCAGATCCATATTATTTGTATTGGTTTAATATAAAGGCAATAAATGATTTAGAGATTACTAATCCTATAGTTTTGAATATCTTGACTAACATGATTAGTTTTAAGAAAAAATTTGGTATAACCGAGCCTTTTTCGATATCTACCCCTTTAATAGTTTTGCAAACTTCGATAAAAGATATCGACTTGAGACTCTGGCTCTCCCAAGGAGCATCCACACTAGAGGACATCTGGTCCTCTATGGACCTAGCTTCTTTTGAAGAACTACAAACTAAATATTCTCTTTCAAGTAAAGAACTTTTTTCATATTTAAGGATTAGAAACTTTATTAAATACAATCCGCTTAGACCTCTGACTAACCTAGATAGCTTTTTGAAAAAACATCATAAAAGAAACATAACCATGCGAATAACTAAATTGCTTGAACAAGAACTTAACCCAGATAAACCTAATACTATATTAAAATGGGAAATGGACTTGGGAATTTCCTACCCATTCGATATCTGGACTGCAGCTTGGATCAATATAAGGAAGGCGATACACTGTATAAATTTGCACAAACAATTTTTTAAACTCCTTCACAGATGGTATTATGTTCCGACATCTATACATAAAATGTACGGTTCCACTTCTAACAAATGTTGGAGATGTAAATTAGAGCAAGGAACAATGTTACATATCTGGTGGGAATGTGATAAACTTTCCAACATGAAACTTAAAGTTGTTGAACTATTCAGGAATTTATTTGGATCTGACTTTATATTGTATCCTCAAACTTTCTTATTTTATATTGATATACCCTTGCAAAATAAACCAAATAGATATTTGGCCATTAATATTCTGGCCGCTATTAAAATCTGTATTGCAAGAAATTGGAAAATGGAACAAGCACCGTCATGGCCCCAAGTAATTACCCAAGTAAACTATCAATGTAAAATGGAAAAACAATTTTATAGGATATATAGTAACATTCAAAACTATGAGGCAATTTGGCTCCCTTGGCAAAATAAGATCAGGGAGACTGACTTAATATAACGGAGACTCCTTCTACTTTCTTTACCCTGGCAATTTACTATTATTATTATTAATTTTATTATTAGTAAATTAATGTTGATCTCTCTTCCTCCCTCCCGCAACTCTGATCATAATATAATATTATAATATTAGATTGCGATAACTCCAATTTACTGTCATTTGTATGAGTATGTTGTATGTTAGATATTTTTTCTATATCCTCTTGTAATATTCTACTTTTGAGATACAGAAATGGAAGATTATGCTTGGTTTACATGTTTGTAATGGTCAAATTTTATATGTAATAAAAAATTTAAAAAAAAAAAAAAAAAAAAACACAATAATTAATAAATTATATTTTATATAATTTTATATAATATTATTATATTTAAAAAATCGTCCATGGTTTTTAAGCAATAGAGCAAATATAGAATTGTATCCATCACTAGGGAATTAGCAATTGTTGTGCATGATTAGACAATCGGTGTCTTGCTGACCATTCAATCAGTCGACACTGGGAATCACTGGGGCATTTCCTATAAAGCCTCTAGCACATAAAATTTCAATAAAACATGTATAATACCAGACTTTAATGTACAGATGGCAAGAGAGCAGAGGGTGGCTGAAAAGGGGGTATTGCTCCCTTGACTGCTCTTGTGGTGTTTTCTATTTGCAATTCTCTATACAGATTATAAACCAGTAATATGGACTTTATGCAGCGTTTACTCACTCAGCTTATCCTTTCTGTGCTCCTACTATGTACTTCCATACATTCCGTAAATGTGTTTTCGATAGAAGAGAACAGCACACATTAAACACATTTTCTGCAAAATATGTTTGAAGCTGCTTTGATATTGGTCCACTCAGATGGACCTCACCTCACGCTAAATGGTATTAGCACTCCATTCCAGCAGGCAAATGCTACATCTCTTGCTTTACAATCCCTATCCTGAGCTGTTTTCTGGTTGATGTGTACTATGAGAATTGCATTTCAAAAAGAATGGATGATCTACATATTTTTCATCTATACTGTGTTTACTTTGTCTAGTAAAAATGTTTAGTAATTAAGATAATAAAAATAGCATCTTAGGTTTTTAGTAATATAGTATATATATATATATAAAATATATATATATAATATATTACTGAGTAGGGGCATTTTGTGTAATCTAACACCAAAACTTCTACACATCCATAACTGTTACACTCACATTAACATTTTTACTTGGGACTAAACACTAGTAGGTTTGTGTTAAAACAACTGCAACGCAACTATATGGTGTCCTCTACAGAATGATAATTAGTTTGGGGAATAACGCAAAAAAATGTTGTATCAGGTTGCTGATTTTATTTTCACCTAATCTGTCATGTCTGAGGGTGGAAGCAAGTCACAACATAGCTTCGTAATTTCATACAGTAGAAGTTCTAAAGCCCTGGTAGGATTATAGTCTTTGAGTCTCACGTCAGTGGTCTAGGGAAACTGACACATAAAAACTCTGTTGTTCCTTGACATGCAGTTATTTCAGCATTATTATTTCTTCTCTTGAATATAGCCTTTGTAAGTTTTAGTTATGTAGATACATAGAAACTTGCTGACTTTTACCTAGAATCTCTGTGTGAGGGGTGTCATGATTAACTCATATCATATAGTGGATGCATGGAAGGACAATCCAGCAGAGGTGGTTCGTTCCTTTGTGTTGGCATGTAATGAGTTAATCGGATGTTGATTTAAATAAGTTTCTTTGTGCAAGCCCTCTGTATCTGTTCTGGCCCAGCTGTATTCATGGCCCAGCTGATAAGGATCCTGAGTAATAGGAATTCCATTCCTAGCTTAAGTGGAGGGGTTTTCTATCACCTTTACCCCACTATAACTTATTGGCAGATCAAATATGGGAATCAATTCTTGGAAAAGGTGTCATATAATTGGTCATGTGACCTGAGGGGTGTTTTTGTTGCAAAAGAGTCTGATTAAGAGGCAATGCGGCGACCTCAAAGAAGAAATCCACATTTTACTCTCATTGGAACAACATCTGAAGAAATAATCTGGATTTAAGGAGTTTCCACAAGCCTACTTATTGATGAAACTTGTGTGGGTCTTGTGGTTAAGTCCCATTGTTATTAAGAACTGTTTGCTTGTTTTGTTTTTCCTTTATATGTCTTGTTTTTTGTAATTGTTGCACTATGTAACACTTGTAATCCAAATACGGTATGTCTTTGGGCTCTAGTATTGATATCCACAAACCCTAAGAGAGGATCATACGTTACCAAATTGGTTGATGCCAGAGAAGGCCACTGCAGGCGACCAATAAACTCACTCGCACGGCCCTTTAATTCCTGACTCCGAACCTACGGATTTCCACTCCGGTTCACCCCTGCGATGCTGCGTAGATAACAGGAGCGGAAATCTGTAGGTTCGCGGTCAGGACTTAAACTTGGAGCGGGGAGACAGGCCAAGTTCCCCGTCAGGAGTTAAAGGGCCGTGTGAGTCAGCCTATTGGTCGCCTGCAGGGGCCTCCTCTGGCATCAACCAAAAAAAGCACATTGGAATAAATTACTTGCATAAAAAACAGTCAGGGGTGGAGAAAAGAGGACTAAAGTCTCATTTGCTACCTCCCATTGAAAAACGAAATACCTGCATGTATTTACATTCAGTAAAATCCATTAGCATTCATTTAATACTCCTACGGTATGTACTTTTTACTAACAATGGCTCAAATGTTACAGAAAATATACTGAGAACATAAGCCCTTGTTTTCAGCTATTAAGAAGGATCTTTTTAAATAGGCTTTGCATGTATTATATGTGCAACTTACAAACTGTGCCATTAAGCTAATGGTGCTGATAATAGTCCAATCAACACTTAATGGTGTGTGCATGCATCTAAGGACATTCAATACGACACAAACATGCTGAACACCAACTGAGGAGTAGTGCATTCCCAAGATTTCTTGGAAACACTGCTCATGCCTTAAACCATAATATTAAATTAGATAAATAGATAGATAGATAGATAGATCTATATATAAAAAATGTTTCGATGTATTCGTAAAACCTTAAGCTTAGGGTGCATTCAACTTGGTTGACCTAAAACATTTTTCTAGAGGCCACAAGGACACTGCTATGTGAAATGACCCAGCTCGGAGCTGTCAGGTTGCTGTGAGCTTCCTGAGAGATGAGCGTATCAAGGAAGATGTATTACTTTTCTTTGGAACTCGCAGGGTTTAGTGTAGCAAGGTGAGTTTCCCCTGCAAGAAGAATCAAGCCGGTCTGTCAATTTTGTGTGACTAGCCAGAGAAATAAAAGATAATCCCGGGGATATTATCAGGTCCATGAACATCCTGGCATTTATACCAGTACAATTAACAAAGAATATCAGACTGTTGGATTTGTGCGGCCACATTGCGTTTGTATGCTCACATAGCATGCAGCCTGGTATTTCCAGCTGGGGGAAGCAAACTGCTGAACCATATATGCCACTGGAGCTGCAGATCAGGTGAATATGAGGCACTGTCGACCAACGGCCCACTGGGCATTTGTCCGGTGGTACCCGATGTTAAATCGAACTTATTTATTACTATTTATAACAAAGCCACATAGTCTGTGGCAACTCAGGTAACAGAATAAACCTGCCATACTATCCATAGGTCTTATAAAGCCTCTCCTCTTCTTCAATAAAATATTTGAACACTTTGTTTTAGTAATCTTTTTGGATGTGTATGTTGAAACACAAATACAATGTAAATGTTGCACTTTTTTTATCCTCCGTGAAATGCTTCTGCATCTCCCCAGTCGCACAGTGTACAGCTCTCTTACTATTTAAATGTAGGCATTCTCTTTTTCTTTATTTTAGTCACTTAAGGCCTATGCAATTAAACAGCTATTTTTTTTAAAGTAATATAATATATTTTTAAGGGCTTATATTTTCATACAAAAATCCCTAATGATTTTATTACATATTAGCATAATTTCCCTAAGGCATTTGGACCAAACACACATATCTTACAAAAAAAACAGGCTTTTTTGTGAATGACTCCCTGTACGAGAACAAGTTTGTATTCAATACCGGCTACAA
>VKOC01020020.1:0-38521 GCA_009364415.1 Spea multiplicata | reverse complement strand
CATATGTTGGTCTTCAGAAACAGAACATGCCAGAGGGGAGACATTGGAATGAATTACTAACTCCTCCGACACAAATAGTTAACAACATTACGCTTGGCATAAGATCCCCATTTATCACCAGCACACTATTAAACAGAGTATCTTGGCGTGAACTAAAGAAATGTTGAGATTCAGTAACTCCACACTGGCAGCAATGGAGCTTTTTTATGTTGGGTTTTCTAGAGCTAGATTATTACTAAAGAATTAATAATACGCCTTTTTTCATTGATAAATAAAACTCTAGACTACAGTATCCCACAAGAAGCTCATACTATATATTTGGTGTTCTATATATTTAAGACGGATTTGCTAAAATTGCACGTGTGCTTACAAGCTGTTATAAAGAAGTATAACGAATTAACTTTGTGAAAAATATCTGTAGCTTGTGCTTTTTTTTGGCAATCAATGTAATTGTTTTCGAAATAATTAGTTTAAAAGTAATGGATTAGAATGTTTTGTCCTGAAGGCCCACCTGTTCCTAAAGGCTGTGCGAACCAATCATCAATGTAAGGATAGGTGAGAGACAATAACCATGCAGAACCGGCAGCTGAGATGTCTGTGTCAGTGGTACACATTATGGTGGGTTTCTACTACAGATGTATTGTTTATGTTTAAAAATTACATAGGTTTACTTAGTGTTCAAAACGGTTTGCTTTGAATAGATTATAAGTGAGTTTAAGTAGCTTTCTCCTTGTTCTATATGCCCAAATTATGTGGTATGTTATTTGTTATGTGTTGTTTGCCAGTTGATTGAGGTCTGTGCTTTAGGTTCTGCATGGCCCTCTCAAAATTTAGTGAAGCAGAGCCCTGTAATATGGCGTCATATTCTGGTATTCAACTTCAATATTTTCCAAGTGTATGGAAAATACACTGCCTCTAGCCATGTCAACCATACGCCTCTAGCTACACCCCATGAAATGTTTCTCTGGGCACCTGAAGTGTTTGGGGTTTTTATAAAGTATTATTATTATTTAGCACCATCATATTCTCCAGCAGTGTGTAAAAATATAAAGATGGCATACATCCCAACTGACACATTTTTCTTCTGGTCTCACCCTGTCTCCAAAAACTGCCTTCCCACTTCTGCCTCTTCCCATGCCTACCCACCTCCAGCCTTACTCCTCCATGCCTTTGGCCACGCTCACCCAACGATGGCGTCTGATATGACACCTGCAATGTTGCGGTATGAGATAAACATATAAATATTATTTTGCTTTTGTAAACTAATGGAACTCAATAATATTATTCCATTTAGCAGATTCAAGAGACAACTATTTAAAATAATAAAATAAACATTTTTTTTGTTATTTACTTTGTAAAACATTTCTGTTACAATCTCTCAACTCGCCCACTTCCCGAGCTTCCTTTATGTGAGAGATGAAGGTTGAAACTTAACTAGAAATATTTTGCTCAAATACGGGTGTGACAAGTAAGTAATATATTTAAAATTCTGCCATGTGGTTTTAGTTACAAGTAATCCTGCCCTGAAAGACAATCTCTCATTGGAAAAGATGGATTGATCTGATTTCCAGTCTGTAGAGGATTTATTATTTCAAGATATCGTTTGGAATTCATCCGTTCTCGGGTTTTATATTCAGGAAATATTTCAAATTGTTTCTTATTGAGTGGTTTCTAAGGCAAAGATGTTGTGGTTCACAAATTTATTGTGTACAAAAAGTCTCCCTATTTTGACTCAAAATCAGGAACACAGAATCAGTAACGTCTTCTTCCAAGTTTATACGGTATGTCATTTTGTGTGTTATTAAACTGTAATATGAAAGAATAAAATTACAGATCTGCAATGGTTTATTAACTTTAATATCCTAGGGGGGTAATGTTTTGTTTAAGTGTAATAGCACCTTTATTGTTAGTGAAAACACCCTGCTGTTTTTTTAACACGTTGATACCCGTGTCTTCCGAATAGCTCAATGAACCACAATGGTATACTAAACTAGCCAACTAGGTATCATCTTTACCACATTTGCACACATTTAATTACTTAATAGGTACTTACCTATTTCTAATTTAGAAATTATGTGTACTGTCAATATCATGAATTCACCTGCAATGCAGGGAAATGCCAAACTGATTTACATGCCCGTGGTTGGTGGAAGGAACAAGCCCCAGTGTTTTGGGTTTTCAGCTTTCGGGTGCAGCTTTTACAGGGGTTAGACCGATGTCACAGAAGAAGTCAGAATTATGGCATCTCAGTAACAAAAGGCATACCCAAGTTAAAATATGTTACTGAACTATTTTTACCCAGATTACAGCCAATAACTAATCTCCTTGTAATCCGATTGAATGTTCACAGGCTTTGAAGTCATGGGAAGAATTTAAATTGTTAATTTTTAACCAGCATCACTGCATTTCAAATTGTAGTTATAGAAAATAGTTACCATGTCTTTTATAAGCAAGCAGTGTCGGACATAGAGTTCTAAACTATGTATTTGTGCACCACACACACTACACACAATATATATTGGGTGTGCATAACAAAAGAGAGAAAAATTATTGATCTATACATGTGCCAGTAATTTGGTTAACAGTGCGGACTGATATTTAGTTGTACCAAAAGGAAGAATCTCAGCTGTTGGTGCATTGGGTTACTATATATATATTAGACCTGTGCATTTAGGTTCGTGCAAATTGCAAATTTACCAAACTTTGGAAATTTCAGCAAAGCCACGAAAATGAGGCAAGCCTCCCCTACGATGCGGACAGAAATGAAGCAAAAAGCTCTGAGTTTTGTCTAAAATTTGCGGACCCATTCACTCACACTCACTCACATTCTCATTCACTTTCTCACACTCTCTAAATGCTTCCCTACCATCACACTTACAGCTTCTGCCCTACCACTTCCACTTTTGCAGAAAATGTGTGTATATATATATATATATACATATACATATACGCAGTAGACTATCATACCTTTTTATATCACGGAGGAGGCAGAGCTTGTTTACTGCTATCATAGTATGTAGATATTTGTATTCGTACCATCAAAAAACAGAACAAATTCATCAAAAACCAGAATCTCCAATTCAGGAGAAAAATATTTACAAGGATTACAAGGCTAAGTCACTGCCCCAATATAGCTTATCTTTTATGAACACAGACAAGATTCCACAGCTGGTCACCATTTCAGTGTACAAATAAGTTTTATCTAGCAAGGAAATGTGTATAGAAAACAAGAGCTGAAAAGCAAATATTTATACCAAATCCAGTTTATTGCTCAGCATTTCGCAACATTTCTAACCAAACATTACCACTGATTAATAGATTATATTTTAAAAAAAACATGACCCCAGCTGTGTATTGGTTCAGGGTCATAACTTGGGGCAATTGACAGACTAAGACAAACCGATACATTTGGTGGAGAGAGCCCTGCTCAGTCATCTAAGGTATAGAGCAGTAATATATATATATATACTCAGCTGTTAGGATTTATATTGTAGAATATTGTCATAAACTCAGAGACATGAGGTGAGGAAAGCGGAACAGAAAGTTTCAGGTCACACAGAGGGAATGTCCCTCCTAAATAGATGGAAGGAGTACAAATGTGGCGCTAGTGATCCCAATATTTAGTGAGGCACCTGAGTGCTGGAGA
The DNA here is from genome assembly GCA_009364415.1 of Spea multiplicata. Lineage (NCBI taxonomy): Eukaryota > Metazoa > Chordata > Amphibia > Anura > Pelobatidae > Spea > Spea multiplicata. The sequence goes on along the minus strand of VKOC01020020.1, from coordinate 34,875 downwards.
AGTACATAATCCAACAGAAGATGGCTTTGTGATTGTCTGTGATGAGTGTGAATGATGTGTATGATCAAGTGTGTGTTCTTCCTAAGAACACCATTCCAACATATTATGGAACCTGTCTTATGTTGCTTGTAGCAGGAAGACCATCTGCCTGTCATTGTCTCACTGTAAGTGTTTGTGACACACGTTTATCAAACACGCTGATAAATATCCACATTTACTGGTTTCCATTTTTCTACCTGTGACATTGATTAGCTAAATTCAGAAGGCAAAGCAATGGAATATGAAGCAGGGCTGGTCTTAGACCACATAGCACCTCTGGCAAAGAATACTCTTTGATGTCCTCTGCACCATTATTTTTTTTTTAGATCCCGTTATATTTTTTGAGCTATTAAACCTCATGAAATATAACAATTGTGTCTAGTAAACAAGAGGGGGCAGGAAAACAAAGCCCAAATCCTCTTTATAATCAGTTTATGTGCTTTCTGCCTATTACATGAATATTATTTGGAATCCTATATTTGGAATACAATTTTGATGATGTACAATATGAGAAAGATGCTTTGTGGGTTACTACTGGGGATTATTCCTAACTGGCATGAATCTTGGCACAATTAGCACTATATATCCTAGCCAGAAACAATTTCTATGTGCATCATTAATACCAACCAAGAGATGAACTACTAGCAAATTGACGAGGCTAAGATACTGCTGATTTCTAAATCTGTAAGTCGAACCCCTGTGAATACCGGACTAGTATCAATGTGACGATTGTGGATGAATGGTCTTTTGGATGTATGACGAAACGTGTGGGCATTGGAATTTGACTTTGGAGTTTAAAGGTTCTGTTCTGAAATAGAGGGGTGTAAAACGTAGTAAGCTAATAGGCTATAAACATTAATTAATGATTAATAAACACGTGATGGTTTTATATATTTATTAAATATAATCATTGTGATGGTTGTCTTTTCCCAATAGCATCATCATCTAACATGGATTCGAGAGCCTGCTTAGCATCACAGGGCGCCATGCCCAAATTTCATCATGTAGTTTGCCATAAGGGTCTCGCTTACCTTCTGTGCCAATGGTGGACATATGGGCCAGGATAGAATGCTTCTGGAAAGGAAGTATAGGAAGTATGTGGCTGACTGACAAGACTGAGTCAGTTCTAAAATATACTCCCTAATGTTTAAAAGAATCTGATAAAACTGGAAAGCAGTACTAGGTACATAGTTGGACTGGAATTTGGAGTGATTTATAAAAAAAACAGATTAAGAGTTAATGGTTAAAGCTGGTGGGACCTTAGAAAGGCAGTATTAGTAGAATGGATTCTACACAGTGCTTTTATATATTGGAACTTACTCATTATATGAAAATGTCAGACAAGATGAAACAATAAGAGTCAGCCCTGATGACTCTTTTCCTACAAGAATGGCTGAGTAAATCCTGTATAATGGTAATATGATCTCACAGGTTTAACTATCCTTTGTGCAGAAGAAATGTTATATTTTGAGATATACCGTGTATATATATATATATATATATATATATATATATATATATTTATATATGTGTGTATATATATATATATATATATATTGTATTAGAAGAAACAAACATGCTGAAGATCATGAAAAAGTTTTTGTAGGGTTTTACTCCTACCAAAGTCTTCTGAGAAAAGCTTCATTTTTGATAGTTTTTCTAATAGTTAAGTCATAGAACACTCCCAACAGGCAAAAGAGCTCTTGAAATGCATGTGTTGTCTTTGCGTGGTTCATTTCCAATCTAGTATACATTATCCACAACCTACATTCTCAAAGAAATCCTTTGTTCCTCACAACTCTGAGATTGCCACAATGACTAATTATCGTAGCCCAAGCAGCCCCTCGACTTCTGCCCCATTCCACCTCAGTTGATTAAAATCTCACAAGAGCAGGACCCTCTCTTCTTTATGCACCAGTGTGTATTAACATGTATTAATGTCAATTTTAATAATATTGTTAATGCTCACTCTCCCCTATTGAAATAGCACTTAGGAATCAGCTGGCTCTCTATAAATAAAATATACTGCAATAATAAGGGATGCAGCAAACACAGTTTCTTAGTCCTGTTAATCTTTTAACACAATATACAGCCTGTTTTCACATTATTCAGTGTTGTAAAGGCTGAAAGTGCCCACACATGTGATTTCATAGTTCATGTGCCCAAATGAGCCTTTAAAATTGTGAAGCTTTAGTTCAGTCACATTGTCCATAGTGTACTATTATCAAAAACTTCACGTTTGCACACTTTACTTTTTCTTAAAGCTCAAGTTGACAAAATGTCTCTCAACTTTGGATTTCCGTATAGCAAGAATGCAATGAGTAAAGTGCTATGGGCCTGCTGAAGGCTCTGTAAACCCCATTTACAACAAAACACTTGATTGGTGATTCTTTAAGGATTTTGTATAGTAGGGTTACTTTTGATAAATAACCGAGTGGCATGATGTTAAAAATAAGCCTGCACTCACATCAGTGCTTTCAAGGCAGGGAGCAATGCATTGTGGCAGATAACAAGTTAACACTCAAAAAACATGGCAAGGTGTCAGAGTTACACAGTTTGTGTGCAAAATAGCTAGTTAATCAGTACCTAGAAAGTACTTATTCTGACCTCATTGACTCCTCCTGCGGTACTTATTAACCCATACCTGGCTAATGACGATCTAAAGGGAACAGGAATTTAGGTGATGTCAGCATACTTGGGAACATTTATCATCGTACAGATCCTTCATAGAAGCTGTGACAAGCTAAGACCTTGAAGGACAAGCTAAGAGTCGGGATGTTACAGCATGTTCCCCTGTGCAAAACCTAGAAATAGAAAAACAGACTTACCTGCAGCTGCAGAACCTGTCACCTCGATGGACCCTATAGAACTCCCAAGGAAGCCAACATGTGCACTGGCAAACAAGAGACTTGTTCAGATTAATGGATCTCCTGTATCCCTCCATGCGTTTACAAAGGCGAAAAGTGTTGCTTTGAATTGGATACTTAACCAATATATGCGTTAAAGTGCATTTGATGGGTGGGGTGTCCCTTTAATGAAGCAGTGGCAGATAACATGTAAATTAAGCCACATGGCTGGTGTGCAGGCTTGTATGGATGTCAGAGGGGATCTGGTAAGGAGAGCATGACTGGTTTGATGTATCTGGCAATAGAAGCCTTTTGATTTACTTCAAACATACTGACCATGTTGTTAAGTAACAAGGACCTTGGATAGCATCTACACCTGGACTATACTGCACTAACCCCATGATATACCAATGTTGCCAACGCTTCCCCTTTGTTGCCCAATAAATAAATGCACTTGGGAAGAGGGCTGTTTTACCACTCGACTTGTGTGCATTAAATGTCACTACTGCTATTTTCATGGTTTTCCCATAAAGCAGGTCATGGTGGTAAGACTTGGTTCCCAAAGACCTTGGTGTACATGCTGCTATTATTTCCCTGAAATACTAAAATTGTTAAGCATTAAACTGAACTTTAAAGGAAGTACAGTTACATTTTTTTCTATAATTTGAGGTCTAGTATAATACTGTTGTTGCAAATAATGAAAGGAAGCTAGGAAGCAGTAGCAAAATTGGCATTATTTGTGTGCTGTCTGTGCTGCAGATGGTAGTTAGTTTAAGTTTCCTTATTCAATGTCTTTTTACATTGCACATATTACTTAATGTGAATATCAAAAGCCAAACTAGCCATGCCAATTGCCGCAGTAGTCCTTTTTAGATGTGCATCCTTTTTATTTTTTAATATATAACTTAACACAATATTAGTGCACAGAATATGAGACAAATTACACATGTAATTGAAAAACTGTCCCCAAAAATCATTTCAGAAACTGTAACTGTAACTAGCTTTAAGCGACTAGCATTATGTTGCTTTCTTATACATTTGGTTTTAATTCTGAGTTCCTGGAGCTGGCTCAAAAATCTTTCACTGGCATATTTGATATATTCACTTGAATGTTATCTCTTGGATTTTATTGATCTCACTAAAAAAAATCTGCTTTTCTTGGAAATGTAGCATTAACATATCAATTGTTTTCTGTATTCTTGACAAATTCTCCAAATCCAGCAGATTATCCCATCCTTTTCTTTGTTCTTTATTGGCTTTCCTCTATGAAATTCCTCTATTTTTTTCCAGTACTATGGTAAATATTGTTCTCGTAATAACACTTTAGAACACTTTAGACTTTAGAAATATGTTTAGCAGGCCCCATATTATCACAACAAAAACACTAGCTTATAATTACATTTTTCAATTTTTTTTGCAGTTGCCTGTAGACCATTTTTGGGTTGTTTTAATTAGAGTTTTTTAAATTATGATATGACATGGTCATGATCCTTCACATTGTTTGGACGGTATATAGATTTTTCAGGCCTTTTGAAGTGCAAACACACTTATAGGGGTAACATAGACATATAAATTTATAAAGGTCTTCAAGATATCATATTTTTACAGGCCAGAGAACTGTGAATGAAGTTAGGGAAGCCCCTTTCCTTTAAAGAAAGTTCACCATACGTTTACAACTCTTATCATCCTAGCCCTATGAGCATACCTTTAGCCCATTTCTTTCTTTGATTTCTGAAATAGCTTGAAATTTGCCAAGAGATGCTGGTTTTCATGTCGGGAGTATTCACTCTAAGCTTAATGGTCCTCATGGAGACATATGATAATCTCTTGGTACCTCAGGTGGACAACTTGAGTTTTCCACTAATGGCATAATGCTCCTGGTTGGTAAGTCTCTCAAAGAAAAAATAGTTTAATAATTATCAGAATATCTCCTGGCGCACTGCATTTTGGGTGCAGACCCTGACATGTCATTCACATGGATATACTTGGAAAGAAGAGGTACATATTAAGCTGTGCGTCGTCAACAGAACTGAAAAAAATTAACAGAAAGAGCTATACAGGAGTTACAGTGTGCAGTTTATTGAGAAGAAAAAGAAAATTGCTAAGGTTATAATTTGCTTTTCAGATCATTTCTGGAGTGCGACACGACTATATGTTCTTAAGCACAGCGGAAAGGATTAAACTCATTCTTTTGCCTGTGGAATATTTAAAAACACCTTTTCATGTTCTTGTGTTTGACATCAAGCGTTTATTTTCAATAATAGAAACATGTAATGCCAATGTAGTTTTTTTATTGAATGAATGATTTTTAAAATATATTATCACACATTTTGCATCTGGTTGATTGACAATAGTTCCTATAATAATTAGCTTCACAGCATTAAACAATTTATGTTCGGGTCTAAATAATATGCTAACGACTCTGCATGTCTCTGAACCTAATGACTCATTTTAGCATTCATGTTCTAGCAACAATAGCTGTCAGTAATATGCAAAAAAAAACCCTTAGTGAATAAATCATCAAATTAACCATTTAAATGCTGCTATCTCTGAATCCACCACATGCTCTCACATGCTCTCAGTCTCTTGCCTCTTCTTCTGCTTTATTTCTTTGTATGTTTCACAACATGCACTCCTGAGACATGTAGAACGAAAAAGTCAAAGTCTATGGTTCCCTTTCCGTACAGGGGCATAAATTAAAGGGAAGGGACTTTGAAAAGAGTCCACATTTAATCCATTACCGCATTTAGGTTGCCACAGACTGAAATATCAAGTTGCATGTTGCAAAGAGTGTTTACACAACTGTCCCTTGTTTAATGTGCATACCATAAAAAGGACGAGGCAAAGAAAAGAACTTGCAAGAGATGTGTGAAATCATTTAATGAACTGGTGCTGTTGCGCTTTGACTCACGTACTTGTTTCAGATGTACATCTGCAAGATGCTGTCAAAGTCTGTACTATTTGCAAGCCCTGTCATGACAACCAAGCATAAACGTTGTTTTGAAGTGGAGATTTATAAATATAATATTTATTTTATTATGTTCTCTGTTGTTATGATCAGTAAGAAATTCAAGACACATCTCTACTATCTAAAGGTTGGCTGATGTTTAAAGAATCTGTGGTTCTGCAATAGTGGATGGGTAAAATGCATTCTTAAACCCAGTGTATTCTATGTAAGAGATGGCACCATGTATTTACCTGAGATTGATACATTAACCCTATTTCACATTGCCATTTATTCATTTAGTTGTTAGTATACCTGGAAACTATAGATTTGGTCTGGAGGCTCTGGTGATCACAGGTGATTATCTAGCCTTCAGGAATTAGTGTCAGTCTTTGTCACGCGTAGGGCTGAGCCATGAAATCGGAGTATGGGTGTGAAAGGGTTAAACCACCATGAAACTACTATGAACCTCAAACGGTCACCCCCAAAACTCCCAGTGTAAAAAAAGCTGCTACCACCAAGAACTTTAAATTTGGTGTCTTCATTTACCCAAAAGCAGTTTGACTGCAATCCTCTTACTGACCAAAATATCTATATAGTTAACCCCTTAGTAGCATGAAACATATAAAAAGAAAACAAAAGACAGAACTAATTAAAAGTATTTAATATATATTATTTTAAAAAGTATAAAAGTCATACAGCTGTTACACCAAAAATGCTTATAAAAAGATAAAGACATAGATGCAAGTACATAAACAGTTTCAAAATAAAAAGCACAACACAAACTATCATACCATATTTGTGATCCTTGGAGCCTTGATGTTGTGTCTCTTCTATGGTAAAATAGGCTCTCTCTAATTACCAATTACCCACCTATTTACCCTCAAGACAGCTATTTTGTTGTCACCTGACCTATGGGAGTAGGGGTTCCGCAGATGATGACTACCCAAAGACGGCCTCATGTTTGCCCTACTTTTGCCTCGTATCACAAAATATGCAATGAGACGCCAGCTAAGCTTGGAATAATTGTGACATCTGGAACCATCATCATTCTCTGGTCCCGTTGACCATTCTCATACCAAACTCCACACCTCCATCAGTTGGCAAAAGGAAGCTTTTTTGTAACTCCTGTTATGATCATGCCTGCATGTTGTGTTTGGTCTCCATGAAACCAGCACATCGCAAGCATAGTGGTGTAATGTATGATAGGCACCAGAAGTTATGGACCCATCATATTTCAGACATTATGTCTTCAATAATTTTGCCCTATGTCCATTGATGCTCTGTCTCCACCTACCAGGGAGGATGTCTGGCTCTTCACCCTTCTGCAGATAACATCTTCTTGTCAAAGGTGACAATACCCAGCATGTGTAATGAAGATTCATACTGGGCTCTTGCTCCAAAGGGGAAGATCTGAACAAACGTTAATGAACTGAGCCATGCAGTCAAATTCCTTGACCCATTCTGTTCCAAGCCCAAGTTTGCTCATGCAGCGGCATAACAGTCCTTGATGTGCAGAGGTGGTATTCGGCTCTATTACCCTTAACCAGTTGCCCACTCACCTGCACTATGGCTCCCCTCTCAGAAAACTTCAGAGGAGTCAACACTGACAAGTTCACTGGTATGGTTATTAGAGAATGATCCGCCACAGCTCCCAGAAAGGTTATGTGCTGCCCTAATTCGCTCACAAAATGAAATGATTATTGACATAAAGGGCCTGGACAGTGAGTAGGTGTTACAAAACACCACTACCCCTTACTGGAGACTACATGCATTAACCCTCTAACACTCCAACCTCTAGCCATGGCATTTACCCTTTCTAAAGTGATATAACATCTTACATGTAAACCAAATGTCTATAGTCACACTGATAGCAAAACAAAATGCACAAGGTATAGATTTTATTAATAAATGAATTAAGTTTGAAAGTGACAGATCCCCTTTAAATTCTGCTTACAGCTATTTATACCTTGAAAAATCTATACTCCACAATACTATTGTAGGTACAAAAGCATCTTGAGTGAAATAAGCTCAAGGTGTTGTATGCCGGGAGGTTTGTCATGAGTCAGCGGAGAACAAAGAGACTTTGTCACATTGCAAGAGATATATATACCCCGGTGATGTATAGCTGCAAGTGGAGGCCATCATTACCATGACAGCATCACACAATGAAAAGTTACAATTACATTTCAAGTATATGTATCATTTGTCACCAGCCTATTTAATGAATAATTCTTTAAATTTAGAAAATTGCAGGAGATCTAATAACTTATATGTGTCACTCGATTGGAAGTATCTCTGACGAATTTGCCCAATTTGCCTTAAATATAAAATTAAATAGTTTGTATTCGTATTTAGCGGTGTAGTGTGATATTTAAAAGCTTCAAAATAAGAGCATCAAATACATTGTTAATGGACAAAAGTATTGTGGCACATGACCATTACAAAAACAGAGAGTTTTATATAAGACATCACATTCTAAATACACAGACATTAATATGTAGGTGGTCCCCCCTTTGCAGCCATTATACCTTTCCACAGGATTTTAGAGGGAATTTTTGCCCTTTCATCCAGTAGAGCATTTGTGGGGCCAGGCACTGATGTTGGATGAAAAGGCCTCGCTCACAATCTCTGTTCCAGTTCATCCCAAAGGTGTTTGATGGCGTTGAGGTTCTTCCACACCAAATCCAGGCGTGTCTTTATGGACCCTGCTTTATGCACTGGGGCACAAAATCATGCCGGTATATAAAAAAGGGCCTTCCCCAAACTGATCTCACAATGTTAGAAGCATAGCATTGTCCAAAACATTTTGGCATGCTGAAGGAGACATACAGTATATATATTCTATATGTTCAATATATACTACTTACAGAGGCTGCTAATGATACATTTCTTTAATCAAGCACCTCATATTGTTTACTATTCAATATTATTATATTTTGTAAACTGGTGCTAAGTGTCCCTAAGTATTAATTGCGTTTTGATGAGTAAACTCTACCTGTGACCCTTTATTGTGACCCCCATAAAGAGTGCATGAAACACAGGCTTGGATACAGAGTTCCATATCTCTCTAGTAACCCTTTCCTTTAACATTATTATTGACAACAGGGAAATAGCCTATTTTTCTACCTTCACATACGTTCTTCTGATTTTTTATTTTGGATGCAGATATGGTCCGGCTAAGGTCATGCACCCTGAGTATAACTCAATAGGAAAGAGCATGAGTGTGAACCTGCAAGGTTCTAAGGGCAAACGTGCTTGAGAAGGTTTCAGGTATGCCAGTGAGGTGGGGACATTCACTTAGTTTACTTGGTTCTGATGTTTTAAGCGGAGCAAGAGGACTTTAGTGTGTTTGAAGTCTGAATTCCTGTGGCTCATTGTGAGAGTAAATGAGTGGGATGATATCTTGTGCAAATGCTTTTGCAGTAAGATTGCTATGCGTTTAATGAGACATGACGAATGCAATGTTTTTCTCATTGGAAACCTCTGATGATCGTAGCGTTCAATAAATATACTTAGCAGTTGCATGAAAATATTTCACTTTAATCCCAAATCTGTAACTTTATAACAAGGAATAATCTTATAGTTGCAAATGTAATTATTTTGCATTCTGTCAACAAGATCCATAAAATGCTGATTTTAATAAATCGAGGCACATCGGTGCCTTTTTTGTTTCAGCGAGGGCAGGATGCAAGCAGAGCCAAACCCCTCAGTAGACCAGAATGTCCATGTGAGGGTTATCAGTCAAAAAGGGGGCCCAATTTACCATTATTATTATTATCTTTTATTTATATAGCTCAAACAATTTACGCAGCCCTTGATACAATATGTATATTAAAGGGGTATGACTAGATGAGAATTGACAGACTAAGACGATACATTAGGTGGATAGGGCCCTGCTGGCAAGCTTACAATTGGTTAGCATTGAATTTGGCTTAGAATAATTTCACCTCCATCATGTGCCTGTACAGCCTATCCCGATTTTTCTAAATCCATTGCTTTTGAATAAATGCAATGGACCCCTACAGTCCTTTCATATAGAATGCTGAACATTTTCTTATAGGTCTTGTCACAAATTAGATATGGAGGAGCATATCTTTAATACGACTATTAGTTTCATTTGTTTGATTACTATAGACTACCGTTTAAATGTTTGAGGTCACTTAGCTGTTTTAATGGAAAACAAGGACATTTCTAGCTGTGTGACATAATTTCTAAAGGGTTTTCAAATGATCAATTTGCCTTTCAAGGTTACACTTGAATTAGCGAACGCAACGCTCCATTGGAACACAGGGGGTGATGGTTGCTGGTAAAGGGCCTCTGGAAGATGTTCCATTAAAAAATAGTTCTTTACAACAGCGGTCCCCAACCTTTTTGGTACCATCGACCGGTTTTGTGGAAGACAATTTTTCCACGGACCGCGGGCCTTAATAATCCAATTGCATTACATTTATTGTGCATATTACTTCTATTATTATTAAATTTAAAATATAATGAAATATATTTGCAACTTCCCTGGTTGTCTTTCCATCCATAAAAAGCACATAAAATTGTGCCACTCCGCCCCCAGATATCACACTCTGTCCCCCAGATTTGCTTTATGCCACTCTGTCCCCAGATATGCTTTATGCCCCCTGATATGCCACTCTACTCCCCTGATATGCTTTATGCCCCACTAGATATGCCACTCTGACCCTCCCCGACTTACCAATGCACCCCAAACCCCCTGGTGCCTAGTGGGGGCAGTACGTCTGCGCGATGCACGTAGACAACCTTTGCTGCTGCTCGTCACATCTGCCGGTGCTCCGTGATAGCAGTTGTCTGCACGCATCGCGCAGACCTTCCCTGGCTGCCAGAGAGGAGCATACAGGTGCCCTGCAGGGGGATCCTCATCTCTGGCAGCCGGGGGAAGTCTGTGCGCTCAGACGACCTCCACTACTGCTGGGGCTTCTATGGTGGAGCACTGGAAGGTCATGAGAGGGAGGGCTTTGGGGGCCTTCTTTGGGAAGTAGGGCCAGACTGGGATGATGGGGCGGCCAACATCTGCATACGTCCCGCGGCACACTACATTTTTATGCTCACGTAGAAGTAGCACCAGATGGCCAATCCAGCCCTGGTGGGGAGTGTGCTAAAAATTGATAATGTCATCCATTCACAATGTGTAGTTGCATATCGTGTAGCATCTGTGGCACAGAGAGAATAATACAGGGGAGGTACATGTTTTCATTTGTAACACTTTCTTTTTCTGTCTTTTAGATTGTACGTTGGCATGTAGACATACAGCCCTGGGCTAGTTATTCACACTCACTCAATGATGAGGCCACAAGGTTTCTTCGCTACATCACAACACCTCAGGTAAGTAAGGCTAAAGCTGCTTGCTTCTGGAGCATTTGCAAGCACATGTAATTCTGAAACCCCTCTTAACAAACACTATTTTCACAGATCAAAGCAAACCATTAGGTTTAATTAAGATAAATGATCTGTTAATTCATTTGAAATTTAAAACCCTACACATTATCATCATCCCATTGGTTTTAAAAAATGGTCTGCTTACATGTATGAGCGGTAGCTTCAATACATATACAGTATATGTAATGTATAAACTATAAATGGGTGCCAGAATTGCTGGAGTTATTTTTATAGCCATTTTTACTGTGTTAGTATTTTTTTTTTAACATTATAATTGATATTTAGTATATTTGCATGCAGTGTATCCATGTAAAGTAGAAGAGGGTTTTCACCAGTTATGAAGATGTGGTTGTCAGTCATGCTGGAATTCAGTCAATCTTCATCGATGAAACCATCTTCTACTAGGATACAATATTGTAGTAAGTTATGCACTTTATGGGGTTTTGATGAGATCCCTTCACATGCTAACTTTGTTGTAAGTTGGCACCAAGCATCACACAAATCAGTTTTATGGTTTTAAAAAATAACTTTTACAAAGCTGTCATCTTTTTGACATGGAGGATTATGGTATTAATTTATTTTCATTAATTTATTCATTTAATGTCCCCTTTTTTGTTGCTCATTCAGTGGTCCTTATGACAGAGATGTATGATACCATCTGTGCAATATCTTATCGTCATTAACTTTTAAATGTTTTTTTCTCCACTCCACAGATATCTTGTTCTCATATCATAAGAAATGGCATAACAGAGCAGTTGGATAACACCATCAAGCCATGGACCCTCTGCCTGGATGCTAAATTTGATTTATCTCATCAGATCAGAAGCAAGCAATGTCGGGTTTACTCACTGGGGTAACTAACACCTTATTCTGTAATACTACTTGGGTGCAAGAGCCTTCTAAAATATTTAAATGATGTCCAATAAGTGGCAAGTAGTTTAAACTGGAATTATTAAAAGTTATAGTTATAAAACGTTAATATTTTGTAATCTGTTTTAGTTGGACCTGTAAAACAATAGTTTCTCGTTGACCCACCACTATTATGTCGTCAATATGTTATTCCATGTGTTTTCCTGCAGTAACATTTCTACAGCTATGCTGCTTTATAAGGGTTTTTCAGAGAATTGTAGTAAATGTAATAGGTTTGTGTATAAAATGCCATACTTTCCAAGTGACTTTGTATTGGATGGACAGTACCTTTTTTTTCCTTAAATGCCTGTTTCCTCCCTGATTTTCATCTTTTCTAGGAGCTGTAAATGTCTGATGAGTATTATTATTTATTGATTTATGTAGCGCCATATATTGGGCAGCAGTCAGGCTCCCCTTAAACCAAGGTGCCCAGCAGGGTCACGTACCTGACACTGAGGGTGCCAACAGAGCATATGGGAGGTTGAATTGGCACGCTGTACTAATGATGGGAGAGAGCGCGTGCGTATGTATGTGTAAGTGTATTGTAACTGAATGCGTGTTAGTGTGTGGTGTTGAAGACTGTGTGTATGGTGTCAGAATGAGTATGTGGTACTGTATGTCAGTACAGTGTGTGTTAGTATATAATGCTAGCACATGTATGTGAGCGCATGGTGTTAGCGTGTGTGTTACTGTATGGCATTAGAGTGTGCGTATGTTAGCGTGTATGAGTGTATGCTGTTAGCATGTGTGTGCGCATACTACTGTACAGTGTCAACATGAGTCTATGTGTCAACATGTGTATGGGGTTAGCATGAGTCTGTATTACTATTTACAGTAGTGTCAGTACCTATGGCCGCATAAGTGTATGATGTTGGTGCAAGGGAGAGGAAGGATATAGTGTATGCATGTTTATGGTGTTAGAGTTAGTTTGCATGTTAGTATGTGCATGTGTTTTTTTGGGGGGGGCGCCGAAGAAATACAGCACCCAGGTGCCATTAACCCTAGATTCTCCCCTGTCGTCTCTAATGGGGAATGCGTTGGTGCTTCCTGTTGTAACCAAAACATCTCTCATTGGTAGAAAAACAAAAATTAGTAAAGCAAACTAATTTTACTTCACTGACATCTAAAAAACTTGGGTATCACTATCTACTTACATTATATAAACATTATATAGGTTAATTCGAAGTAGTGTGATATCTAGGTAATTGATTATTGTTTGAATTTGTTTAAACAATTTTGAGCTGGCGTAGCACCCATTTCAACACAAAACAACCATGGCACTTGAAACTTTGCTAACAGTCCCAAACAAATGAAATGCTATGAAGTTAATGGGCCATACTTAATAAGAGCAGTTCTGGACAAATTGTTAAAAGTAGATCAGCAACCATGGAAACAAATGCGCCGCATTTAGCACTTGTCGTGATAATTGTTCTTTATGAAAAAGCCTCCAGCAGGGCAAACTGAACAAAGGTAGAGTTCTAAACATTGGCAGCTCATTGACATTGAATAACCCAAGGGTGCAAGTCATAGGGTAAAATATAAGGAAAAAAAATCCTGGCACTGTAATTGAAAATGTTGTTTCTACTTTGATAGAATCATATTTATCCCTTGTAAACCTATTAATGGATACGGCAATTTACATGTTACTGGGGCTTTTACAAGAAGGGTCATGCTCTAACAAGGAGAAAAATGCATGACTGTGCTCTGGTATTCTTGTTTTCAGTGTTGAACACATCCTTTTCAGTTGTTGGCTTTTTAATGAGGCTATTCATATTCCATTAAAAAAATAAACTATATTCATACAGTTGTAAAAAAATGGCAATAATAGGCTTTTACAGGTCCCTGTTTCCATTCCAGTATTTTAATGTGTGTTAATGTTGTCGCAGTGGATGGATATAAAAGAAGCAGCAATGTGTTTGAATTATACATTCTATGTTTAGTTTTCTATGCTCCCATCATGTATACCCCCAGAATCAGAATGAAAGTTGTAGAGGTCTCTATCGTGATTCTGCAGAAAGTGGAGCAAGCTTGCACCGTAAGTTCCTTCTTGCTGGCAGTTGTAATTCCCTGTAGGCTTTGTCCTATCCTTCTAGCAGCTTGGCACACTTACTTATTGGCAGCCAGGCTTCATACTTGGCAAAAACCTTTGTTTGGAAATTCCAGATCCAAATGTATTTTTATTTAAATGCAAATCATGGAAGAAATAAATATTTTTTTTACCTTTCTGTTTTAGAGTGCAGCAACATCAAATGAACTGCAACTCAGTGATTACTAATGGATCTTAAATTGAAGACATGCTGTAGTATTATTGTTGGCTCAATTTGTTAAAAGTTTGTTTAGTATGCTACCAGAAATAAAAAATGTGTGCCCTTTTGTGTGACATACACAAACTGGTGCGGATTCAGGCATAGTGGCCAACTGTCTCATTTTTCCCCTGACATGTACTGGGAAATCATCAGTTGTGGGGGCTGGGCTAAGGGCTGGTTTTGGGGGGGGGCCAAGATCCCTTTCTCTCAGACATCTGCTTCAGTGCCAGGATATGATGTCATATCCCAGCCCTCAGCTGCAGGTCCCCTGCGGGGGATCTGGATCTTAGTCTTGTAGTCAGACCTCTATTTGAGGTCTGATTATAAGACGACCTTGAATATAAGACGAGGGATATTTTTCTGAGCATTTGCTCTGAAAAAAACCTTGTGTTGTAATCGAGGAAATACGGTATTTTATTTTATTGATTTGTCCAACTACATTTAAGTCCCTGAAAAAAGGGAACTGTGTATAAAAATGGTTGCAAATCCCCAAACAATTCCGTTTCATAGGATATTTTTGTTCAACCCCTTGAATTGCATCAATTGCATCTCAGTTGTTTCATTTCAAATCCATTGTGGTATACAGAGACAAAATTATGAAAATTGCATCAGTGTCCAAATATTTCCAGACCTAACAGTAAAAAAAACAAAACTAAGAAGCCTTACATTCCACTTTGTAATTCTGCGGAGATTTTGTGTCACTATGACAACATTCTTTACATCACACGAGCTGCACATTCATTATCTTTGGGGTGAATACACCATTCAGTACGCACTGTCACTGCTCTCTGACTTGGCTGTCTCCTAACAGACAGTTTACGTAACCTATTTTTCACGTTATTGAAAACATATGTTCTTACGATGCTCAATTCTTGGCGTAACCAATTTACTGGTTGTGTCAGCATTGCATATTATTAAAATTGTTTTGCTACTTGAGAAACATAGAATTCATTATACTGTTAGTATTTATTTATGCTGCTCTTTCTGCTGCTTGGACAATACTTTCATATAAATGCCCAAGGACCTAGAATGTTAGCCTTTTGATCCAGAGTCATCCCACTGTTACCTAATTTGCTAGAAAAGACAGAGCATTGGAATCTAGTCCCGAAGAATGTTATTATATGACCAACTATCACCATGTATATACCAGGCACCATAGTATATATCTTATTCTAGAAACTGTATTCATTGAAAGGAAAACAAAATACAAATAAGGAAAATATCCATAATGTGGTTGTCTGTTACAATACAGAGGAGGCCTCAAAAATCCATGTCAGACCATAAAGTAACAGCTGGAATGAAATTTCCTCTAAGAAGTCTCTTAAAATTAATTTATACGTAGTCTTTAAAAACAAACTAACAATCCACAAACCACTCAGCGTGCAGCAGCAGAAACATCATAAAACATCCCAGCTTTCTTTTCTTATCTAAGCGTTTTGAAACATTATCATTTAGGTAGTAATATTGAGGTATGTGCTGTTTCTTTGCAGACTAGGAGAAGAAGATTACGTATTTGAAGCCAACATGGCCAATGGAGGATGTGAGGTCCATCGGTTTGATCCAAGTATTAGATCTGCTCATATTCACGAAGGGGAGCGTCTTTGGCACCATCGCTTATCTGTTGATTGGAGGGATCCCAATCCTGCCATTGCCACGCATAAACTACAGAGCAATACTAAGAAACTGGGCACCATTATCAATGAGTTTGGCCATTGGAAGGTAAGTGTCGCTAGAGCATCAGTTGTTTTATTTAAGAAACATGATAAATTGAATAGCAGGTCTATTGTATGGATGAGAGAATGACAGAAAAGGGAGCTATGCCCTCTTCTCCACATTACACACTACTGAAGGTTTCTTATGGCAGAGGATGGGGAATGCTTGCTATCATTTACCCTCTGACATTCCTTATCCTAATATCCCTTAGGCCTTATTGTGCTAAGCAATAGAAAGGAGTATGCTGCCATACAAAGTGAACACAGCATGATTTGTACCATATAAATAGCATGAAAATGGAAAATATATATTTATAACAATATTTTTTTTTTAGCAGCTTGCTTTATTAATCAGGGAAATAAGTGTTTCTACTACAGTACAGTGAAATAGTTATGGAAACTCTTACCATAAAGCAATACAAATTTTGGCTGTGCAGATGGGACACGGCTTATATGACAAAGGCATTGGTTATATACGAACAACATAGACTAGTAGTAGATTGTAAGCTCACAAGAGCAGGGCTGTCTTCTCCTCCTGTACCAGTAGTTTCAACATGTTAATATTATTGTCAATCTTCTATATCATCACTGTTAATTTTATTGTTAATCTCAACTCTTTCCTATTGAAGTAGGGCTAGAAAATATACTGGAGCTCTACAAATAAAGTGTTACAGCTAAATTGGGAACTTATTGTGCACAGAGCAGTTCTCTGCACGTTTAAAAGGATTGTAATACGATATAAATAGATTTTACTTGACAGGCTGTGTACAGAAGAGTGGAAAGTTTTAGCTCACAAAGAGCACACGTTATCTGTAGCCTCAGAAATATGTAGCACAGCCGACATCTGTAGGAGCTGAGCTATACTAGAAGTATTACAATATATTCATAACATCCTGAGGACAATCATCTAGGACCGAGGACCTTGTACCTCTGAGCTGGATGTGCTTATTTGGAAGAAGAAATTTCAGATCTATCAGTATTTAACCCCATTATTGCACTTGGCTTTTACATTTTGTGACTTCATATGAGATGTATGTCTGTTCGCTTTAATCACAATGACAGCATGGCGGTAATTAATGCAGTCACTTTTGACTGCCTGTAAGTCTGTCCACTGAGATATACTTGGACTTAAAATGTCACTGGAGCATTTTAACCCATCAGACAACCCAGTTCCATTACTCTCCGAAATGAAGCATAAAATGACTGGCTCCTCTGCCACCTTGTTTTCAGACAATCGGAAGTTTTGTGTTTTGCCGTTAGACAATTGCTGATGGTACAAATGAAACACAATTAGGTAGCTTTTTCACTATTTTTACAAACTTCTGCATATGTTCCAACAGTTTTGTAATAACTGGGAGTTAACAGGCTCACTTAGGTAACAGAACACTAGAAAGAAGGCAGAAACAGTAGCCATCGAACAATCAATGATGTAAAGCAACATGGAAATCAGACCCAGAACAGCTTGCTGATACCTATAGGGTGTTATGTTAGGCCTGGTCACGACCACTGAGATAATCTAAACCATTCACAAAATATGCTTAAGTCCCATTGTTGATATTTCCTTCTCCGTCTCAGTATCTGCAGATGAGTGGTGGTAGATATCTTATTGAGATCTTTGTCACCAAGAGAAATGTACAGGGTGTTGGTAGTAAAGGAATTAAATGGGAATGGCAACCAACATTTTTGTTGATAGTCTTGTATACAAAAATGAGTTTTCATAAATATTGAGCTTTTTTCCTTTCTAAAACAGGTCTACATTTTACATAATATCATGTCAGGCGGTTGCGTATGTCATTTGTATGCGTTTTAGCTCAGTTATCTTAGCTCTATCTGACTCCTTATCATACTGCCTGATAGAATGGACTCAGTCTTAAACACTGCCAGACACCCTGACTAATGAAAGGTTTCCTGCCCCCCAACAAAAGTGTTCCCGTTTTGGGGTATATACGAGCCTCTACCTGACTAGCCGCCAGGTCTGCAGATAAAGCTAATATATTGGAACAAAATATAATATAGCTATAGTGCTAATCTGCACCACAATACACAGCACTGTGTTTAATGCTTAAAGAAAAATAGTTTTGACTCCCCTCTTTAAATGTAACTTTCTCAGGTTAGTACAGTTATTAAAAGTTGAGACAGCAGTTTCTCAAGCAAGAAAATACAAAACTTCCTGTTCTCTTTTAATTTTATCATGCATTTTAACTTAATTAGCATTTGTATAAACATTGAAAGAAATTTGCAAAAACTCTGGCTCACTGCAGTGTGAGTAGGAAGAGGTGTTTGCAGGTGAGTTGTGGCTTCAACTTCATGAATTCATTATGCATTATAAAGGGTCATTTAGACAATCTGCTCCGCATAATGCATAGTTCAGTCAGTGAGGTGGCTTTGAAGAACTCTCACCGATTTAAATACGCTTTATCCAAGTTATTCTTGGAGCAGATGCTCGCTGGTCAGACCCATCCATAGAAGTCCACACCGATTATTACTTGCTATGATATTTTTCATGGATTCAACTGTTGCATAAACATTGAGAAATAAGTATTGGTAGAACATTCGTTTCAATTGAAAACGGCACTCCAGAATGCTGAAATTGTAGTATGTAGATGATCCTAGGTCTAACAATATGATTACAGAAAATATGTAACAAATAAAACCATTAACACATTTTATGTTTAATCAAATAGCAGCAGAATGTTGCAGATTCCTGATATTTAGCAGAGTATATAATTGTTTATAACTTTATGCAGCCAAAATCAACTGTTCCAACTGAGGAGGATGTGAACAATAATTACCATATGGTTTGTAGCAAATCCAAGAAGTGTATGCAAGTCAGATCAATCTCCTGGTTTTATATTTTGGACTTTGGATTTCTACTTTGGAATATGGGGTACTGTTACTGAAAATACTCAAAACAAACTGTATAGAAATGACATTTTTATACAATTTCAATTAGTAGAACTGCCTCCCCCACCCCATACACTTGTACTTATGGAGAACCTAGTATTTATGAAATACTTAGGTCACTTTACCTGTAGGTATTTTCTTCTACCTACTGGTTTGTTCACATTACTCCTTCCCCTTTCTCCTAGATACTAGCTTTATAATGTCCTGCCCCAACAAGAGTTACTTCCAAAGCCCTCAAATCTTTAGAAGAAATACCAACAACTTAAAAGGTATCTGGGACATATCTTGGAAGTACAGAGAGAGCTCTGTTGCCTTCAAGTCTGAGTTTTTGTTTTCCCTTCTTCTTCTGGGACGCTCTATCTAAAGAAGGTAAAGATCAAAGGGTTTCTTATTGTATCGTACTTCCATTTTCATTTCAAAACAAGACTCCTCTTACTTACAGAACATAGCCGCCAATCCTTAATAGAAATACTTGTTAACTTCCAAAATGTGTTGTTTTGGTGTACTATAATTAAGAATTAACAATATGCAGTGCAATGGCATATGTACTGTGTATGTATATACTACTTTGGGCATCCAAAATTCATATCTTTATATTCATATCAATTTTAAGATTAGGTTGGTGAACAGATAAATAGGGTCAATAGCTACTTACCTAAGTAACTCCCTTCTATTTACAGGTTGATGTTCTGAAGGCAGACATGGAAAGTGCAGAGTGGAAGATTTTGGAAAATCTGATTCTAGAAGGCATTGTGGAACAGATAGGGCAGCTGGTCCTGGAGATTCACCTTCACTGGCCTGGGTTTGAGGTCAGTGGAAACGACAGCACCGTTGTCAGATACTGGTACAGCTTGTTCAAAGAACTGGAACACAAGGACTTCAAACTTTTCTACACCTACAAGGACTTGACTAAGCCACAGATGCTATTAAAAAAGGACCTGTTCAATGCAAGCAGCAGCTATATACTGAGCTGGGTAAATACGAGGTGGACATGAGACACCACCACCACAGAGGTGTGCTGCATAGAAACTGTCTGCCTAGAAAAAAAGGCCACATTTCATCATTTTATTGGTGTGAAGACAATATTATACCATCAAGTATCAAATCTACATCACCTGGATAATTAAGATGGCCCTACAGTGAAGGGATATATATTTATTACACACAGAACATTGAAATATACATATTTATAATGGAAACATATCGAAGTGTGATCACAGATCGTATCTACGACCGATAATGTCCTCACAGCTTGGCATTCAACAGATGTTTTATTTATGACAAGGAACATTTTTCAATACTGGTTTTCATTTGGTAAATTTATATTATGTATAATGATGCTTTAGATAAATATGGCACATTGCCCTATTTACAGGATAGGTTAGCATGGTAAGTATCCTTGATGATCAATTCACTAATAAGATTCTAAAAATTGATGTAATATTTTCTATTTGGTAAAGCAAAAACACAACTGGATTGTGTTGAGTTTTTTTTTTAACATTTAAATACATGCGTAAAATGTGAATATATACTATTTACTTGCTTGACTGAGCGTATACTGAAATGCTTTTATGTAGTATTTAATAAATTAATCAGCAGTTTAGCAACTCAGCAGGGTGGTACAAATTAAAGTAAATTTTATTCATTGGTGACATTGCTATTTTCACAGAATATGTGCTCTTGTCAAACACAAGTGAGATGTTTGTAGTTTGAGCTCATGCCCACCTCTTATTGCTGTGTACATGGAAACTTTGGTCCTTAGGTAGTATGGTGACTGAGAAAAAGCCTTAAGACGATAAGAGCAGCATTTCTAACACAGGCGAGATTGGTTAATAAGATATTTGCACACTAGCCATTCTACTATACCTTGGCCACATTTAGTATCGAAGTTAAACTTTAAATGGAAAGCATGCCTATGTTTTTTGTTTATATTTTTAAGAAATATAATGGATATTACACAATACTTTAAAAAGAAAATTAAAAGTTTATTTGTACTTATAAAAAGGACAATATAGCTATACACAGAGCTCACAGATGACTTACATTATGTAATGCGCCAGTTTAAGCATATATACACAATTTCACACCGTTTTATGTAAATGACCGAAACATAGAACGAGTCATTTACATAATAAAAAATAAAAAAATACTGGCACAAATATCAGCTGTCAAATACACCCTTTGCCTCCAAAGAACATTTAAATATTTTTACATTTTCCTCCCCACAAAATATTGGTAAAAAAATATCACGAAAATATCTATTCTGTGACCGCATAGCTCATATACCATTTAGAACAGATACACTAAATGGTTCTTTCGGCTGGTCAGCCACGTTCGGTATCTGGTAGGCAGATTATAAAATTAAATACACGATGAAGATGCGTGGTGCTAGACCAGCCACTGTGTCATTTGGTCATATGATATTATTTTAAAATATCACAGATCAGATAGATTTTGGGAAAACCAGCCACAATGTCACTTTAAGAGCAGGTAATCAGATATATAATTACAAGTACACAGCTCCTGGATTGATGTCGTTAGTCCCATAGTTTGATAAGACCATCCCATCCGCACGTAATAACTTTGGATGTTTCATGAGGGTGCCAAACAGCACTGATGCAGACTTTATCATGAGCCTTCAGTCTACTGTACAGCTTTGTTGTTTTCCAGTCCCAGATGTTCAGCTTCCCATCAGCATCACCAGAGACCACATAGCTGGAAAGAACAAGATATATATATATATTGCTGTAATGTAGCTTAAATTGTCCAGTATCTTTTTTCTTTATATATATAAAGAGCAAAGAGAAATGGCAAGACATAAAACAATTCTGTTCTGGTCAGGCCTCACTTAGACTATTGTGTACAGTTCTGGAGACCTCCAGAAGGATATTGATACATTAGAGAGATATCAGAGGAGAGCTTTGAAGCGAATCACGAGCACAGAATTAAAATATTTAAATAAAACTGCAGCCTTCAAGGGACGCCGGTCCTGAAGGGGTTAAACATGCATCACATTTGAACTTGTAAATACAAACTGTTTCTGCTTTAGAAACATCACAGGGTACCACTGCAATAAATGATGCATACCACTTAGGTCACAATTTATTTTTTTTAGAAAACAAATTAGTAAGGAGACAATTCACTACGAAATATAACTAAACAGCAACTCAGAAACAATATCCACAAAAGTTTCTACTAACCTCATATCCGGAGAAAAGTCAACCTGGCAAGCATAGCCTGCTACCATATGACCTTTGAAAATTTTCTTTTTATTCAGTCTGAATCTGTTCTGAGCTCCAAATATTAAAATTTGGTTGTCCATTGATTGGCATGCAAGCCATTTACCTGGGAATAAAAGAAGTAAAATGGTGAAAAACACACTATTTTCCAACAAAAGTCCCCTGTTATGCAAACAAAAACTCTTAAGGTCTCCCTTAGTACTTCTGTGGATAAAAAGGTCTCAAGGAATTCAGGAGGCCAACATGAGAACAGCAAGCCCTTTAGTCTCTGCTTCTACATGACATTTAATTTTCTGTCACAGTGGGACTTCTTTGGATGGAATGCTTGGAACAAAAGATATGAATGGCAAAGAGAACAAATTAGGAAGCCAATAAAGAGAAGTTGTATAAACGCAGTCGGGGCGATTTGTTTACTCACCATTAGGTGACAAGGTCACAGCAGGCATCGAGTGCATGCTTGGCTCGGCAATGTACTTAAAGTCCACAGGAATATCCCTGCCAAAGAAAATCGCATGTCAGTCAGGTCACACCAAATTTAGAAAGTTGAAAAGTAAAGTGGGTTTTCCCCTTTTAGGAGTCTATTACCCCCAAAGTTAACGTTATGAACATCGCAGGTAGAGGTGTGTGTTTGGTGAAAGAACTATAAATCAGAAGTGTAGCATGGTAAGTAACTATTACAGGTTTCGTGTACTGTGGCTAACATAAAATAGGTCTAAACTTATTTTTAAATTAGATTTCAAACAATTTCAAATCTTATGATAATAAAAAAGAGGAAATTCTATAAGAATAATGTTTTTAATAAAAAAATCAATCTGAAATCCCTTTTTATAGAATACAATAGAGCCACTTGGCTCTCTCACTCAATCATAACAAAAATAAGAGATGCTCCAAGTGCAGCATTTCTGCAAACAGCAGATTCATATGGGAACTATAGAAATGTGTGCTATAAAAATAAGCAGTCAACAAAATTGGCTGAAACCGCTAATGCTTGATTGAAGATGCAAATGTATGCAGAGCCGGGATGCAAAAAAAGAAAAAAGCTTGCAAGATGAAATGATTCTTCCATCTGCCAAATGAGACCATATGTTAAGTGGAAAGATAGGTGGTTTTCTGCGGGACAAACATGAAAAACAAACCTGTTCTCCCCACGACAGAGATGTTAAAAACCACACACATGTACCAGGAAATCCAATGATTTATGTGGCGCCGGGTAACTTACCACTCCCAGACTCTCAAACTCTTATCATCAGAGGTGCTCACAAAGCGCCTGTTCTCATCCACAAACGTAATGGTGTTGACAGCTCCCAGATGCCTGTCATATTCCTGAACGATCTCCCCGCTTCGAACGTCCCACTGAAATTTTAAAGCAAAGACTAGATCAGGTCTAAGGGGTACATTACTATTCATTCACTGAGCCATCCTTATGTTCATTGGCATGAAAGGGCATTGGTAATATCACAAGTCTGCATAGTGATGGTATAAACGGGTCGGTCAGTCCTATGATCTATATAACCGGGTATGCCGGACAGATCATTGAAATTTTAAAAATGTAAACTACTGTGCATAAAACAAGATGATGAATGTAAATGGTTAAGCTGCTCATTTAAGTTCAACTGATGATGTTCCATCTTCTCTCAGCTATTATTGGCACTGTACCAAATATTTCAGGGGATAGACTGGATCCATGGTCTGGTCTGGTGTGTGTGTGTGTATAAAGGCCGTGTTTGGCCCAAACATTGCTTTTTTAGCTTTCTCTAAATAAAGTATCCTAAAGATTGGAAGCTGTTTGGAGTGCTGGGATTCCTTTTCTTTGTTCCACTGTGCGCTGTTCACAGGGATTGCCCCCACATAGAGTCGCTATGGTACTGATAACCATTTCTGTAACTAAAAACGAATCCAATGCTGTGTTTCTAATGAATGGGTCTCATTCGTAGGTTCTGTATTCAACCCGACACTAATATGTTAAAGCTCTATAAAAGGAAGGGGGATAAATATTGCTTTCATCCCTATTTGAGATCCACTATCAAATAAAGGTTAAGATGCAAAAGAAAAAACGGTAGGACATTCAGATACTGACCTGCACTATTTTCTTATCAGACATGCCAGCCACAAACAGACTCTGTTTATCTTCGTCCGGGTTAAATTTTACACAGTAAGGTACTTTCCTGTTTGTGAATCTGGAAATGCATTGACCTAAACACAAGCAATCATTTAAAAATAACATTAACAAACAGACTGTGTTGCTACAGACAGCAGAACCAAGCAGATAATGACTAATTCCTATGCACAGAAAACACTTCACAGGAAAGTCAGAAGAGAAGATTTACGGTCACAGGCTTATAAAAATGAACGCCTAACAGCCTAACAAGGGAAAATGTCATGACTACAACTTTTATCATAATTAGACTGATTAATTAAAACTACCTTGTGTTTATCTATGGCAGTCAGAGCACTTGTTTTAGTGATAATTAGTGTAGAAGTTAACCGCATAGATATGTGCCTCAGAATGCTTAAGATAAACATCATGCCATCCCCATTATATACATATGGGGATGGTATTTATTACATAAATATGTTAATTATTTGAGTCTGAATAGTTGCATGGGTTTACTTAGTGAATAGAACTGCAAAATGAAAGATTTGGGGAAAACGAAAAGCCTGCTCTAAGTACAAATAACAGTGAACAATGCTGTTTTTGGTCTACTGGGAAGCAGATGATAAAAAAGGCAATTTACAGTGGCTTACTGCATACAAATACACAAAATTCGATATCAAGAAAAGCTCAAACGTACGAGATACAGGAGCACAGAATACCAGGAAGGTCACGTTGCTTCCGATCACAGTGGATTTTGACATTACCTGTTTCAGAATCCCAGAGCTTAAGATAACGGTCGTAAGCTGCACTTAGGAACTGAGTTCCAGCATTGTTGAAGCAGATGTCTCGAACGGCTTTACTGTGCCCTGAGCGAAGATAACGAAAAGGAACCAACTGAATTACTGTTGTGACACAGTCAAATGGCACGTTATCAAAATAATTCGGCTCTCTCCGAGAGGCATCCTAAGCACACTATTAAAATTTCAGGAGACTAGCTAATGTACGCTAAAAGGTGGCATAAACTCCACGGGGATCAGTGTGCATGGAACATTGTCTTGCTCTGTGTTGAGAGTGGGGTAATTCGTTAGAAACCTATGAATCAAACCAAAATTGGAGCATATATGTATTAATCCACTTTAGTAAAGTAGTACTGCTATTAAAAATAAGTTTGCAATGTAACTTATAAAGCAATAATACAATCAAGAGAAACAAATTAGCAATATACATCATACATTTGTATCTGTATATTGTTAACACGTGCTGGATGCTGTGTAACTTAGCAGTGGGCCAACAGGAAAGATGTATTTGGGTAGAAGTCATACTGTAGAGGGATATAAATTGAATGTGCCGGTATTTTTAATATCACTGCTAAGCATTTGGCTTAAGAAGGCTTTAATAAATAATAAAAAAATGTTAATTATCTATTAATCTCCAAACCCAGCTCCTCCAATGTTGGGTGCACTAAAGCAAACAAGAACAAACAATACGACTCAGTGTCGCGCCATACCTATGAATGTCCGTAAACATCTCCGTTCTTTGTACACTTCCCAAAGCTGTGGAAACAGAAAATAAAAGTAAAATAATCCACCTCAAATTTTGTCCTTCCATATTTCCCTCATCCTACTAAGGATTCTCCCCGTCTCCTCAACCACCCTTTCAAACAAACAATGTCTCAACCTACGATGTCTAATTTCTAAATGATTTGGCAAAAGAATTTGCATTGTTTTTTCAAACGAAGAAAGCAATGCTATCAGTTGCAGTTATCATTAGGTAACTCTCTGGCTGCTTCTTATGCTTAATGCACAGTCTCGGTATAATGAAGGCAGCCTTTTGGATACACATTTGTGCAGTCATTTTCATTTCTGGCTTCAAGTAAGAGAAAGATGACTGATGCTATGCTTGTCCCTCGTAGACCGCTAACATTCTGGGTTCTTCCCCTGATGCTCTAAGTCCTTTACCTTCTAATATTCTTAATACAGCCAGATCAGAGAGCATTACAGATCCTGCAGCTAGCAGCCAAATTGCAGTACCATAAAACATCTCATTTTTAAACTAACCACAATTTTACTACTGACATACTTTTACTCTTAGGAAGGAGATGTTCCTTACCTTAATCTTAGAATCCATTGAGCAAGAGAGCAGCAAGTGTCCAGACTGAGGGAATAATCTCACAGCACTAACACCCTGAGAACAAATATTTAAAAGACCCAACATTTAATAATTCTTTAAAGCAGAAATTAAAATGTATGTTACTAAAGAAGCAGCTTTGAAAAATCCTTGATGTAGAACTCCTAGCTTGGCAGAACTGCTGGCATTGAAGCTAGAACATTACTTAACATTTACTATTAATAAACCTGAAAGAGCCACTAAACGTACAAGCAATTATAGGACACTGTTCCTGCTTATTAAAAAATGCAAACTCTTAGGAATTATACAAAATGACTAAATATAAATGCATAACAACCTGGTTAGCAGTATTTTCAACAACGGGACAGAAGTGCACGAACCTTAGTATGTCCAGACCAAACATGGATCTGTTTCTTAGGAAGATAACATTTATCAGGTGCTTCAGTGGAGCGCAAGTTGACGTCGACATCTTGAGGGACATGAATATAAGATCTGCCTTGGTAGTCATACATTTCTTTGACTAATAAATGGAAGACCAGAAAACTCATTAAAAACATGAATAATGACTTGAAATTTACTGAAATGCAGGGCAGCCGAGACTCTAAACATAACCACAATATCACCCATGGCAGTGAAGTTGCAGTTTCATCTCACTGAAATCAGTATGCATTATGAAGAGCCAGCTCTGACACGTTTCTCCTGCTAGTTGGGCTAAGCTGACCCTATATAATATAATATCACAAGTATTAACCCCACTTAACACATTGAAAAGCAGATTTGAATGACACCTGCTTGCAGATGCGAGATGGTAGACTGTTTTGGACTGATTAACGTGTTACAAAGAACTGTGGCCATACCATGCAAGATGGTCTTCTCATCAGCTGGCTTTTCTTCTTCTTGTTTACCCCTCTTCTGCCTCTTAGCAGTGATTTCATCCAGCTCTTTCTGCTGCTCCTAATTTGGAAAGTTAAATAAAAAGAGTGGGCTCTACGTAGAGTAGTGGTCGGCAAACCTGTTATCAAGGAGTCAAAAACCTGAAAGGCTGTCTGGATAACCCATGAGACATTTAACCGTGATTCCCATAAGGAATGGAAGCCTTGATTTAAAAATTCACGTAAACAGATTTTTCTCATCAAATTCGTTGTTGCTTGCATTATTTACCTCCGAGGGCTTCGCAACATCCTTCTCATCGACATATTTAGCCCAAGGACCAAGGAAACCATCTATGTCCGACGCATCACTTCCTTTTACTTTTTTCCGCTTTTCTGATTTCTTCAGATTGGTTTCAAACACAGTTAATCCTAGGAGTAAAAGACCATAAAGCATGAGTTTACAGAAATCAATACAATAAGGAATAAGTAGGGCTATGTATGAGATAATTACTTTATTTTGATGAGAGATCTTCATTTCCTTTTTTTCCCATGCACAACAGTGACAGTACTTTGTGCAAAAAACGGTTGGATTACATTCTCATGCTTTGCTTATTTAACTTCAAAATGCTACATGCTTGTGGTAGGTGACCAGAAGTTCAGGCAACAAGTGCTTTATATGTAAGCACAACTTTCCAAGTAATACAAAGTACACAGTGAAGGGTAGATAACAAATGTGCTCTAATAGACAATGGATATGCAAGAATATTACATCACACAATATGGCCAGTGCCAGACTTTGAAGATGACTGGGACATTCTCACAATGCGGGACAATGAATAATTACATATTTGTATGCAGGAAATGTCAAAGTTTATTAAGCCTGCTCTTGTTTGACTCAAAGAAGCATGGATATGTGATGATGTAAGAGCAATTTAAGGTGTATAGATGCACGCGTCGGTTGACACAGAGGCAAAAAAAAAAAAAAGGGAAACATGACTGTCACCTTGATTCTTTTCCGCATCATCCACTGAACCAATATATTTATTGGCCGTTTCTTGAGTATCTATCGTGGGATCGAGGGCATAGCCTACAACAGAAGACGTGGTTGTTACATTTTTACAATTACAGCAGTAAACATGTTATGTTACTGAAGTCCAACAATAAAGTGGCCCTCAGCATTAAACTGTTCTGTGAAACTATGGAAAAGTGGAAGCAGCCCACAACAGTACATTCTTTGCTTGCTATTTTTCCACAACAAATGTGGACAATATGCTGATAGAATGATACTCTAGCCATCCAGACTACAAAGGACTTTTGTATAAGCACAAAGTTGACTAGGGAAAGAGAGCCGCCTTGTGGACTTCAACACATCGAAAAACTTTACTAACTGCATAAGATGTCAAGCCTGGGATTTAACTAAATATGAGAATTTCACAGAATTCGTTTTTTAAATATATATTGCTTGCTTCAAATTTAATAGACTAAGACAAAAGACTGTAAAAAAGCTCAGCGGATTTCATTAGAAGTAGGGTAAGAATTTATACCAATCTAAAATCCACCCCATAAACCCTAACCACACACACACATCTATACACATAATACTTAAACACATCTGTTTCATACCATAAGTTGCAAAGGTTCGCCTCTGCTGTTCAAACATGAAGTCATTGACGTGAGCTGGTTCCGCGTACCCAGAGAGCATGTTTCTTGGTGCAGCCATCTGCTGAGTTTTGAAAGGATTATTGGGTCCAAACTGCATATAGAACGATATAAAATATCAGTATGCATTGCATTAGCAGATGTAGCATTGCTCACCTCAAACATGAATGTTCAGAAAGCAAGGTGGATTTTTTTTTCTCTCTGAAGGAAGCCTAATGAAAAAAGCGAGCATGGAAGAATATGACGGCACAGGAACACGGATGTAACTCTAATTGACTTGCAAGATCCTTTCAGATTAATATTAAGCCTGGGCAGCTCAACTATATTTCTAGCAAGAAACCACCAGAGACTCTGGGGACTTCATTTAGCACAAAAAATATGGAGATCTTAGACAGATTTTTTTTTTATTATTATTTTTTAGGAGCCAGGAAAGGATGCTTTGCATAGAGATAAAACAGCAAAGAAAGGTAATACAGGCTTACCTCGGGTGCAAACATGGTTTCATAGGTAGGATTAAACTGGACTTCCTTGATGGAAGGGTCCAGATGAACGCCAGCTTCCACATCTTCCTGCAAAATAGCGCGCACACATTCAATTATTTACACTCTGCTTGCCAAAAAGGGACACCATTACCAACATAACAAAAAATGTACTGTACATTAACAGTAGGTTAAGGAAGGCTATATTCTAGGACCTCCTGTAAACTAGAGGTCTGAAAAGAGGGGAAAAAAATAGTAATTTCTCCATTTTCGTTAGTGAATTTAACACTGAAGCACATAATTAGTACTGTCGAGAAAGGCTTTGACTTAGGTTATTATTATAGCTTGGGTTCCAGTTTCAGCAATTAGACAGTGCTCTTTACTACTGTCTAAGTATGGGGTGTGGATTTGGTAGCCTTTATAATAAAATTTAAAAAAAAAAGGTTCAATGAAAATAAACATTCGGCTTTCTAAAGATATACGCCAGGATAATACTGAAAATAAAGAATGAAGGGTAAAGCAAAGCTGAACGTAACATAGCAAATAAACAATATCATATGAACCATTACTTCACATGGGATTTTGTTACCGTGCCCATTAAGGTAGTCACGGCCATACGGCCCAATGCACTAGCAGCCTGTTCTGCGGGACAAACACACACGATACGCAAAGTTAATTCCTGGTTTCCTTGCAGTCCTAAAATGAGACAGAATATAGTTGTCCCGACTTTCTGAGCTCATTAAATCAAGAGTACTGACCTATTTGGCTTGAATCTCACTACAGCTGGTAACGTCTAAAGCATGCAAACTATGTTTACTAGTATTAAGTATATTTTTGTCACTACTAATGCAAATGTCACTAATGCAAATCACTCAGTCACACCATCATACATTCATTGCCAAAAATAATGCGCACGCACAAAAAAATACCTCGACCAAACTGGACACGTCTCCCACTCCGTGCAAGGTCACGTCCCCCCAAAACTAGCTTCCTGGGGACTTATAGGAGAAGGATCCAATGCAGCTGATTTACCCTCCCTTCACTAAGCTATGATGCAAATAGAGCTATACTTGGCAATGCGCACATACTGTGCTTGCCTTTATTCTGTGGGCTAGAGGAGCCATAATTGTAAGATTGACTCCAATTTGACAAAATCAAGTCATCTGCCTATACACTAATGGTTATTCTTATCTAAAAAATATGTTGAAGTTTTATAAGTGTTGTCATTGCGTAATGTTCCCGTTCAATTAAGTGTCACGATAAGAGACTGTGATGTCACAAACACAAATAATGTAATGAGGTTAATAAAGTTACATAGTTATATGGGCTGAAAAAAAAAAGACATGCGACCATAATGGTTATCCTTTCCTATATCTGTTCATTTGTTGCTGTTGATCCAAAAGAAGGCAAAAAACCCCAGGTTGGCTCTGTCAAATTTTGCACTAAGCAGGGAAAAAATTCCTTCTTGACCCCAAAATGGCAGTCAGATTTCTCCTTGGATCAATAAGCCGTTTCCCGATAATAAAAGATTAAATCCCCGAATATTATGTTTTTCCAAGTATCCATCCAGTTGCAGTTTAAACCTCTGTACAGACTCCGATAAAACTACCTCTGCAGGCAGAGAATTCCACATCCTTACTGTCCTTGCTGTAAAAAACCTTTCTTCCAGTCTAAACACATGACCTGGCGTCCTATGCATAGTCCTGTTTATGAACAGATTTCCACACAATGGTTTGTATTGGCCCTGAATCTATTTATATAACGCTATCATATCCCCCCTGAGGCGCCGTTTTTCTAAACAGATTTTAATTTGTTAACCTTTCTTCATATCTATAGAGCTCCATTCCTTTGATTAATTTTGTAGCCCGCCTCTGCACCCTTACTAGTGCTATGATATCCTTCTTTAGAAAAGGTGCCCAAAATTGCACAGCATATTCAAGGTGCGGCCTTACCATTGATTTATACAGAGGCAAAATTATAGTTTTATCCCACGAATTGATGCCCCTTTTTATACACGACAATACCTTACTGGCCTTAGCAACTGCAGACTGACATTGCACATTGTTGCCTAGTTTGTTGTCCATAACAATTCCCAAATCATTCCCATTTGTCGACCCCTAATTCACTACCGTTTAGTGTAGGTTGCTTGTGCGTTCCGTACCCCGAAGTGCATAACTTTACATTTATCTACATTGAATTTCATCTGCTATTTGTGTGCACGTTCCCCCAGTCTATCTAGATCACTCTGCAGCACTGTAATATCCTGCTCGCGCTGTATTACTTTACCTAGTTTAGTGTCATCTGCAAACACAGAAACATGACTTTCAACGCCTATTGCCAGGTCATTTATAAATATGTTGAATAAAATTGGTCCCAGAACAGAACCCTGAGGGACACCACTTACCACTTTTGACCAGCTTGAAAATTTACCATTTATAACAACACTCTGTTCTCTATCACTAAGCCAATGTTCTACCCAAGAACAAGAATTTGCATCTAGACCAATTTCCTTCAGTTTGAATACTAACCTATTGTGTGGAACCGTGTCAAACGCCTTGGCAAAATCCAAGTAGATTACATCCACTGCAACACCCTGATCGACACTTCTACTTACTTCTTCATTGAATGCAATTAAATTAGTTTGACAGGACCTATGTTTCATAAAACCATGCTGATTTTTGCTAATAATAATACTGTTCTTCCCAATGAATTCCTGAATATTATCCCTAAACAGCTCTTCAAATACTTTCCCAACCACAGAAGTTAAGCTCACAGGTCTATAATTTCCAGGCAAAGAGTTTTGAATGCTGCTGGGGGTGTAGAAAGAGATCCAAATAAACAACTGCAGTAAAGATATCTATGATGTTCTCAGACTAGAAGGAAAAGATTGGTAAATAAAATGACATGTAATGAGTAGTTATTGTAAGCAACATCTGGTGCTTTACAGAACAGAACTAATGTGTGACATTAACAATATCAAGCTTATTGATCTATCTGAAAAGCAACACAAACTATGCATTAATGTGTGCAGTCTTTTGGATTTTAAATGTATAGCTGAGTGTACACCAGACAATTCACATGTTTCTTTTCCCCATATGCTTTATGAAAATGAAATATAAATATAGTAAATTAAAAAATATTTATTGGGAGCCCAGGGATGTCACCATGGCATCAAAAATGTAGATGAGAGAGCCATACTGAACAGTGCAAAAATAAACAGACATGCATACATATCATTTTTTCCCTTAGCGCTAATTATAAATATACTATTATATATATATAGTATATATATATACTATATATATATATATTACACAAACACCACGTACATCGCACTTGAGCCAATAGTATTAAAAATTATGTAATATAGGGTCATTTGTAAAGCATGCATGTGGTCCTCTGGAACTTAATCAGTAGATGTTGAATTTATTATTCTTACATTCAAGGGGTTGACAAGACTGGAATTGACAGATTAAGACAAACTGATACATTTTAGGAGAGTCCTGCTCGCAAGTTTACAATCTTGAGGTGGGTCAATGTTTAGCTGTGGCACCTACAGAATAGAATTAAGCAAAATTTCAAAAAATATATTTTTTTGTATGTTAGTATAATATATGTTTAAATCTATTATCACCAATAATTATGTTTTATGTATTTCTATGATTTTAAAAGAACTTCAGAGCAAAAGGATGTATAGTTTGCGTGGGTTCAGGAAATAAGGAACACAATCTGGTCCTTAGGATGCTTCAGGCCAGCCATGCAAGTTACATGAGATTTTTTGGCATGTAAATCTAAAGAAGTTAAACCCCCTCCCTCCAATATTAAAACATCTGGAAAGTGCCATACATAATGGGGGAGCTAATGACCATTTTACAGCACAGAGGAATATGATGGTGCCATTTTATTCAAATAATGCACATGGCGGATAAAAGCACACACCTGAATATTTACTAAAAAAGGCCCTACATTAACAGAGACAACAGTTTACACATAACTTTCAGGAACCTTACTCACTACACTAACGGGAGAAAACAACCTTACGGCCTGTATGCCACCAACAATGGTTACTCTTTTCCCAGGTCAATAACAGAAATCAGGCTTTATTGAAAAATCCGATTGACATTAAATGTTCTGGAAAGGGAAGGAAAAAAAATAAAATCAGCCTCAACAAAATGGAAAGCTGTGAACTGCCAAGCGTGGGAGAGAACAGACAGGCTTTCAAGTTAGCAGCAGGTTGCCAAGGTGACACGTTTCAAAGAACTTCGGGAAATAATAATATATATAAAATAGATTTTCCGGTAACATGTAAAGAGGCTTTTAAAGTGTATTTATCCACATTTTTTAAAAGTGCTCTATATAAATAGCTCAGAATGGGAATTAAACATGCCAGCAGAGCGACTAGGGGACAGTACTCTATCTGTGCTACACAAACCCCGGTGGTGCTCGGTATCGGCACATAAGAGCCTGAATTCAGGGAGCAGCCGCGGGAAAAGGTTGTCAAGCAATACCTGCTGCTTTGCATTTCCACCTCCGAGTGCCGGGGTTGTGAGAAACTAAATGCTCGGCCCCCCTCGAGAACAATGGATTAAAACACTAAAGCGCTCTCTCCACGTCCACGCACTATATACTGAAACATTTCATGCCATAGCAAAAAGCAAGGACAAAAGCCACATAAATGGAAACATGTATGTTTCCGAACACTTCATAGAAGCCAGTTTAGCGATCATGTATGATGTGAACAGCTCTTAAGCTAGTGTGGTAAATAAACTTAAAATTACATTTTATTAGATGCACTTTGGACTGCATTTCATTTATAATATCTAACACATATCTACCGTATATTCCGGCGTATAAGACGACTTTTTAACCCCCAAAAATCTTCTTAAAAGTGGGGGGTCGTCTTATACGCCGGGTACTTACCAAGCCGGAGGTTCCCGCGAAGCCACCAATCTCTTTAATCACTACGCGCCGGCTATTAATGCCGAGCGCAGGGATGCCGTCATGTCCCGGCGCCCGGCATCAATTGCCGGCGCGTAGTGATGAGGGAGCAGGGAAGCCCGAGGTCTGGCACTTCAGACCTCGGCTTCCCTGCTCTCTAATCACTACGCGCCGGCTATTGATGCCGAGCGCAGGGATGCCGTCATGTCCCGGCGCTCGGCATCAATTGCCGGCGCGTAGTGATGAGGGAGCAGGGAAGCCCGAGGTCTGGCACTTCAGACCTCGGGCTCCCACAACTGGATAGAAGACAGAAGATAAGGTAAGAAATGGGGAGAAAGGGGGGAGAACTGGTGTGTATATATATATATACACTGGTGTGTGTGTATATATATATATA